>VZSR01002045.1:4209502-4229710 GCA_013398615.1 Brachypodius melanocephalos
ATGCTCTGTGCAGGATGAGGACGCTCTGAGCACCCTGATGATGATGCTCTGAGCAAGATGATGATGCTCTGCCTGGGATGTGGTTTCCCTCTGGCCTGAGGGCCATGTGGTCTAATCCATAGAGTTCAGACTTGGGGCAGAACACTGGATTAGGGCTTGGCACAGTGCCCTCCACTGCTAATGGAAAGGCTTAGGGTGAGTGCAGTGCCCTGTGGGTCCAGGTCTTAGGACCTAGGACCAGAGCAGAGTGCTGCAATACCATGGAACTGCATGAAATCCTACACCCAGGAAGTCAGGGGAAAATCCTGCTGACCACTACAGCCAGGGCTTCCCACTCAGCTTACTGGGAGGACTGCAAAGACAAGAAAAAAGGGTGAGAATGCATTTCCTTAAGCAGAAACAGCTGATAATTGCTCCCAGGAGTTATATATTTACTTGTGGGTATCAGAAGCTCCCCAGCAGGGTGTGCTCAGATACCACAGCAGCAGGGTTGGTAGATAAATTAATATGTGAGCAAGCTAAACTTCAGACTTCTAATGATATTGTCTGTGTCTCCCTCTCTTTCTCTCATTTCAGTGGAAAAACAAATAGAGTTTTGTTGCCATTTAGCAAGAGGCAGCTTAGATCCAAATGAACCCCTGATGTATGAATATGTGAAATTTGTAGTGGATTTTAAATATTTTACTCATGGTAAGTTACTGCTCTACTGTTGTCTTTGCCTCTCCACCTCTCTCCTTTAAATTGTCTTGATCTGTAGCATCTTAAAGGCTCCGTTTCTGCTGACAATGCCCCTTAATTGGGATGGGATGAGCTGTGCATACATTGGGTATGTTTTTCTTACAAAAGTGGTGGGAGTCTGTTGATCAGAAGAGTGCACTCTCCTGGGTGTTGTGCCTAAAGCTGAAATACCACACTGAAAACGCCTCTGTTTGACCCACTGCCAATTGTAAAGCAGCCTATTTATCCAAACAGCCAGGAAAATACGGTATTCTGCTTCACCTGTGGCAGTGAAATGACACTTTACAGACATCAAATACTTTGAGGTGCCTGTAAAATCCCGAATCTTGCAAAAGTTGGCCTGGAGAAAGGCCGACAAGGAGACTGCAGCTGCACACTGTGAGCTGCTCAGAGCTGGCTTACAAAGCTCCCCTGCAAGCCACCAAGGGTAAGGAGGTTACAGCTGTGAAATTTGGAGCCTAAAGGATCCTGCCTGCAGTAACATCAGTGAGGATCAGTGTGGGATCACCCCGTGGGGAGGAGTTTGTTGCTTGGGTTTCATCAATCACTGCACCTGACTTAAGAGAGGAAGAGAGCTCTCCTTCCTCTTCTTCCTAAATCAACTGTCTGGTTGTTTGCAGTGCCTACACCCTCCTGTAATGGCTTTGAGTCAGCTATTGCACGAGCTTTCAGGTCAGCCACGGAGGAGCAGATTTGCCTGGTAGCGACTGTTCGCCTCGTCACGCCACAGTTCCTAAAGGTGAGCTCTGAGGTCCTGAAAGTGAGCTCTGGGATCCTACAGGTGAGCTCTGGGATCCTGAAAGTGAGCTCTGGGGTCCTGCAGGTGAGCTCTGGGATCCTGAAAGTGAGCTCTGGGTCCCTACAGGTGAGCTCTGGGTCCCTACAGGTGAGCTCTGGGATCCCCCAGGTGAGCTCTGGGTCCCTACAGGTGAGCTCTGGGTTCCCCCAGGTGAGCTCTGGGTTCCCCCAGGTGAGCTCTGCCCTGGCTGGTGCACAGGGTTAGCACAGGAGAGAGCACCTGGCTGTGGCTGGGAGTGGGAGGTGACATTTTTGACAGAAAAAAGAGGAGAACCAGAAAAAAAATTGATTCCTGACAGTAAAAAAAACCAAAACAAACCACACAGGAAGCAATACGTTCACTCAAGTTAACAGAGCAAGCCAGAGGGTCACTATTCTAAAATCTTCAGAAATTGCATTCTTGCTCTTCTCTTTTTGAGAAGGCTGTGCTAGTCCCCCTCCAGAAGGTGCACTCACAGAGCATCCCACACATGCAGGGGTGTGTGTTTTGGGAAGGTGAGGCACAAAGCAGGAGCTGCTTTTGAGAAGAGCTGAATTTGTGATGGGGCTGTCTCAGAGGGGGCAGCCTGAATGAGGTTGACCCCATTTGGGAATTTGCAGCCTCCAAAGGTGTGCATCCACCTCTCCTTTGTGTAAGGAAGCCATCTGCATCCTAAAGCATTGCCAACATGTGTGGTGGCTCTGTGAATGGTCTGTAAATGTCCCGTGGCACTGATGACAGGCATGACACCCCTGGGTGCTGCTTGCTCAAGGGGGCATTGGCCAGCTCAGAGCCTGGACCTGGAGCTCTCACCCACATTCAAGTGCCATTATTTGTGAAAATGCTGGGGAATTTTGCCTAGAGAGTGCAAGATGGGAGTCTGACTATTTATCCTAGCTCTGAAATTCAGCTCAAGGTAAAGCATTCAGCTGTTTTTCACCAGTCCGTGCATCTGTAAAACAATTACGCATTCCTTAGAGGAAAATCAGTCAAGTGCTTTAAAATCACTCCATTTTGCTGTGCTTTATTATGTCAACAAGGTGCACCCCAGGTTTTGATAGCAGGCTCCTTTTGTCATTTCACAGAATTAAATGTCTCAATGTGGCCATTATTTTGCAGGAGCTCTGCAATGTTGAAGAGCCGTGTGAAGAATTTACGTCGAGGCATAGTTTAGAGTGGAAGTTTTTATTCTTGGACCACAGGTAAGAGATTTGGGTTTGGTCACTGAAGGATAAATAAACTGTAGTTTAAAAATGGAAAACTTTGTGTACCTGTTGCCTGAGATCCCAAATGGAATAGTTCTAATTAAATGGAATAGCTCTAATTAAATGCACCTTGGTAAATAGCAGCACTCTGAATTTAGCTATTAGGCATCCTTAAAAGCTTCACCATTTTCCATATTTTAGGCAAGTAAGAAACCATGGAAAATGTCTAGGAAAATGTCTAATCTTCTAACCAAAATAATAAGTCACTGAAAGTGAGCAGTGTGGGTCCCAATACCTTCCCCATATTGGTTAACTCCTCTGTTTTACAACTACAGCTTCCAGGAATCCTTCTAAATCTTTTGCTTTGTCAGTAAACTTTAGACTTTTCGCCTTGAGAAATTATAGAATTTCTAAAAACAAAATAAAAACCACAGTGGATTTTATTACTTAATTGTAGATTAATTTTTGACAGTGCAATATGGTGGGCTAGAATTCAGCTTGGTGAATGAAACAGACTGGAACCAGTTTATTAAGCTGCTTAATTTAGGATTAATTTTCTTCAAAAGAAGCTGGAGGGTTTTATTCATTTTTTTTTACTTCTCTGTATTTGACATATGTGCATAAGCACATTGCAAAATCCTACCCTTTTCATTATCCCTCCCCTTGTGAGCTGTGCCAATGTAGTCATAACTAAAAACAGAGGACTAGTAAATAAGGCTCTAAGGAAAAAAAATATATATTGGTGAGGGGAAAAAAAAATCTAAATACCATCTGCACATTTAGAGCAAGAAAGAGCAAATAAAAATGAATAATGACTTTCATTTATATAGAACACAAGGTGTGTGCCTCACATGGTGCCTTGAAGCACAGAGGAGCTGACCCTGTGACAGCCCTGCAGCTGATTATGATGGTTTGGGACAGTCAGATAATTATTCATTCAGATGAGATCTTGCCTGAGTGGCTTTGTCAGACTTTAATTGGCCTGTCTGATAATGCACGTTTTTTAGAATCAGCTGATTAATGTTAAGATCTGCCAAAGAGCCCAAAGCCCCTCATATCACTAATGAAGTGAGCTGCTCTTCCACAGGGCTGTGTCCCAGCAGCTCCTGTGAAAAAGGTGAGTGGGAGCTACTTTGGAACTCGTCAAAGAGGCTTTTGATGGATCTGGGTTATTCCTCAGGGAGGAATCTCTGTGCTGGGTGCTTGCTGACACTCCAATCCCACTGATATCCACAGCAAGGGTACTGAGAGGAAATGAGGGTGATGCAGATGCTGAGGCAGAGTTTGTGGCAGCCCCAGATGCAAGCAGTGAGCTCAGAGCCAGGAATGAGCAGGAGATGGTGGGAATTGTCTCATTTAGTCGCTGATTCCAAGCCCTCCCCAGTACAGCCTGCAGGACACTGGGAAGTGTTGCTGTTTCTTGGTGATTTGCATCACCACAGGCTGCCAGCAGCAGGGCCAGAGGGTGCCCAGCAGGAGCTGCAATCAGGACCTTTGCTGTCATGATCACAGTTCAGCTCAGAACAAAGGCAGATGCAGTAAAAGCATTCCATAGAGCTGGATAAAGATGAGAAAAATAGGAAAAATCTGTATGCTGGGTCTGTATGTAAATATGTGTAGAGGAAGAAAAACCCATCAGCTTCGATGATTTGTTTCTCTTCTGCACTGTGGTACTGTTCTTATTTTCCCTTCATTTATTAAAAGCCTGCACCCCAAAGGCTCTCTAAAGGCTGTGCATCCCCATTTGCACAGCGAGTTGCAGATCTCAGGGCTGAAACTTAAGCTAACAAGACACTTTTAAATTGCTCCACAAGGCAGCTCCTTGTTAAATGACACATGAGGAGCATTTTGTGGTTGCTTTCTCTTCCGAAGAGCTCTGGTGATACTCAGGAAAGCATAATACTTTCCTGATCAGCTCAAATGTTTATCTGATGTGCATCTGAAAGGCATTATTGTCATAAAAAACAGGAGAAACAGTGATGCATTCTGCCAAAGAGACAGCAAGGAGGGCCACTTTAATAAATACACATATTATCATCATTAACAGAAATCTGGGTCACATGAGGAAAAGGAACAGAGTGCTATGATTTTTTTTTTTTTTTTTAATGAATAAATGAAGCTGTGTTGTGGCAGAGACCTCTGTGTGCTCAGCTCAGTTTCAAGGGATTTGCTGTCCCTTGTGCTGGGGCTCAGGAGCTCCTGCTCACACCTTCCTCCTCCTGGCACTGCTGTTTTGCCTAGAAAAAGCAAAATCTAGAATAGACAGGAGGATGGTGAGGTAAGTCATTGCAACGTGCCTATCTAAATACTTCATCAATTCTTTCTCTTCCAACCAAAGCAAAACCAACCCTAAAATCAGCCCCATGCCTATTGCTGGCTATACCAACCCCAAATCAGCCCCATGCCTATTGCTGGCTGTACCAGCCCTAAATCAGCCCCAAATCAGCCCCATGCCTATTGCTGGCTATACCAACCCCAAATCAGCCCCAAATCAGCCCCATGCCTATTGCTGGCTGTACCATCCCCAAATCAGCCCCAAATCAGCCCCATGCCTATTGCTGGCTGTACCAGCCCTAAATCAGCCCTAAAATCAGCCCCATGCCTATTGCTGGCTGTGCTACCAGCACAGAAAGTTTTGTTGGCTGTAGTTCCCCAAGCTTTTCCAGGGGAGCAATGACTTTTTTCCCAAGCTGGTCCTGACACTCACACTGCAGCTTCCCACCTGTTCTCTCCTCTACAGTTCCTACCCAGATGACACCTCCATCCAACCTACTGGATAATTTTACTCCAGCTCCCAGTGGTTGTGTGCAGGATCAGCCTCAGCCTTTGTCGAGCTGTGTCTCACAAGCATCCTTGATGAATTGAGTCACTCACATGTGTGCATGCCTTTCTCTACACCCACATAATGAATAGGCTGGGGAGCAGTAAACACACACCTTTTCATTTTCTCAATTTTTACCTCCACCTCGCTGTCAGGGTGGATTTTTTTTTTTTAATTATTTTTTTTTTGTGTGTATAAATATACATCACTGCCTGTATGAAAATCCACTCCAGATTTCCCTGCCAAGTGAATGAGCAAGGTGCTTATTGCTGGTATCACAGCTTATCTGCCAGGATGTCAAAGCATCAAGTTTTGTGCTCACTCCCTGCCCTTTGCTTCCTTTCCAGGGCTCCACCTATTATAGGATATTTACCCTTTGAGGTTCTGGGGACGTCAGGGTATGATTATTACCACGCAGATGACCTGGAGCTGCTTGCCAGGTGCCATGAACACTGTAAGTTGCCCTGCCTCTGCAGTGTGTCTGTCTCTGATCTCCTTTGTCACTTGTGCAGAACCTTTTGCTGTCATTGCCAAGGGCTTCTCCTTCAGAGGCATGTGGGAGCTCTCCCTTCCCATGACAGACTCACAGCTGACACCTGGGAGAGGCTGAAACCTGCAGAGCTCAGTGAGGTCAGAAACTGTCCGTGCAGGTTCCCTAAACTGGCAGATGCCTTGTTTGAGCACAGGTTGTCTCAGAGTGAGATGAGATTAAAAGGTTGAAGAACTATCCCCACTCTGCCCTAGGAGTTTGGTTGATTTGTCACAGTTCTTGCCATTCCCCTGGGCTCCAGAGTTAGCCAGGAGGCTCAGCTCACCAAAACACCTTCTGAGAGCATCACTTGGATCACCTGCCTGTGCAATTAGGTGTTGTGAACCTCACTTACTCATCAGCAAAATGCTTCTGGAGGTTCAGAAAATCTCTGCCAAGTGCTTCATCTAAAGCCCATCACTGTTAACCACTGGAGAAGTCAGTCCTGATATTTTAACAAAACGGGGGTGTGCAGGTGAGTGAAAAACCACTTGGGTCAGCGTGGCTTGCTGAGCTCCTGTTTGTCACATTGGCACTTTGGGCAGACACCTTCCCCACTGCCAGGTGAAATGGGTTTGTTTAAAGCACATTTGTGTTTTGCTTTGCATTGATTGTGGGTACTTCAGGTGAGCACGTTTCATTTTGTACTCCCAGCAGTCTGGAACGATTAGTGTGGTTGTTTAACATAGTTCCCCCTCATTATTTTCCAGTTTCATTACGGCACCTGAGATTTTTCTGGGCATAGCCTGATAAAACACAGCAGGCTGGAGGAGGCCAGCTCTTGGAAGAAAACTCTCAGTTAAAACTCCACTATCTTGTTGTTTTGTGCCATTATTAGGATTCTTACTTCACATCTTCAGTCTTTGAAATGCATTCTCATGTACTTATGAAAGGCAAAGGATTTGTTTAATTAATGTTATTTATGCTTATTTAAGGGAGACCATAAGTTAAAAGAATGTAGCTAGTTATTTGGTTGTAGCAGTTATAAGAGAAATCTCAAAAATAGCAAAGGGAGCTCCTGAAAGTCAGCAGGAATGACCCCAAACAAGAGCTGAGTCCATAGTTCTGCATCATCTCTTGTTTATAAAGCTCATTTTAGCACTGCCTCAGTCTGGGAGAGCGGTGTGGGGCTGACTGGATTTTCCAATCCCCTTTGCCCCGTGCAATCCCAGTTTGCTGTGAATTGCTTTCTCTCTCTGTTAACCAGTGATGCAGTTTGGGAAAGGAAAGTCCTGTTACTATCGGTTCCTGACCAAAGGGCAGCAGTGGATATGGCTGCAGACACACTACTACATCACCTACCACCAGTGGAACTCCAAGCCCGAGTTCATCGTTTGCACTCACCTGGTGGTCAGGTAGGAGCCAGCACCAAACTCTCCACGGTGTGGTTTATGTCTCAGTGTCCAGCTCTTGCTTTTCCTGGTTCTGTTTCATGATAACCAAATACTCTCTGTGCCTACTGACACACTGAAATGATGTGTAATTCCATGGAACTATTCTGACAGGGAATATGTGGTTTATTTACCTCGTTACTTCTTTTTTTTTTTTTTTTTAATTTTTAATTTTTTAATTTTTCCCCCCATTTTGTCCCTAGTTCTGACATGGCCTTAGAAAGAATTAAAGCTGTTAGGGATCAGGCATCTTTCTGGGCATGAATGAGATCATGTAACTCCTACAAAACCTTTGGATCAGAGCTTTAAATATTTATGATTTGAAGTTTCTGGCCTCATTCCTCACCCAACTCCAGCCCTGGATCCCCCCCTAGTGGGAAAGCTGCTTGTGCTGACTGCAGCCCGTGCTGGAAGGCAGTGCATGTGTGGGATGCTCTGTGAGCTCAGAAAAGACTGTGTGCAGAGTAAGAAAGGATTTTCTGATTCTGTATTGGTTCTGATTCTATGGGCTGTGGTATAAAGTACAAATCATGCCAAAAAAAAAAGGATTCATGTTCGTCATCATCAGGTTAGAAAATGAATGTACACTTGTTGTGGCAGTTTAGTGCACAGAAGCTGTAAAATCTTTTTTGTTTCTTTGTTTTTTTGGGTTTTTTTTTTAGTTATGCAGAAGTTCGGGCTGAGAGAAGGAGAGATCTTGGCCTGGAGGAGTCATCAATTGAACTGGCCTCCTCTTCTCTAAAGGTACCACGTTCCTTCACAGCTGGATGAGGAGATGTTTAAACCAAACTGAGTCACCCCTTACCAATCTTAGGGAAATACCTGTTCTTCCTTCTTCATTTTCTTTACTCCCATCCCATTCCAAGGGCTCAAGGAGGTGGAGGTCTCTGAAAGTCGTGAGTTCCATCCTCACCTGGGGCACCATTAAATGTGGCATTTTGTCTTCTTGTTCTTGTTAGAGCCAGGATTAATTGCACAAGAGACTTTGTTTTGTGCTCAGACTCAGATGTTTATTAATTCTTAGCCATGTTACAGTCTCACAAGCTGTGAGTTCCAGCTAACAAAGTGAAAAATGGCTTTATCTCTCTACAAGGTCTTTTAAGAACAAACTGTCCAATTATGAAATGACACCTAGATTATTTTTACTCTTAACCCAATAACCAACCACCTGTGGCCCTCAATCTGGGTTTTTCTACCCAATTACGAGATTGGTAGAATCAATTAGTACAATTTGCACCCAGACCCACGAAGAAGAAGGTGAAAAAGAAAGACTATGTCTATGCCCTAAATCCTCCATCCTGCTTTATATATATTACTGTATTGTAAACCCTTAAACTCTGAGTTTTCCCCCTTGTGATATCACACACTTCTGTCCAAACTCCACACCCACAATCCCAGTGAATGATAATTCAATTTTGGGAGCTTCTCCACGGCCTCAGGTCAATGCAGGGTTTGTTTGGGGGTCAGTGCCTGGCAGCACAGAAAGGCTGGAATTCTCAGTGCCCAGGCTTCCAGCAGAGGATCCTTCCAGGGCCATTCCCTCCTGCTGAGGGTCTCACCATTCGTGTTTTGCTCCCTGCAGAGCCACAGCAGCTACCTGGACGTGGGGCAGTGCGGCAGCAGCCAGGACGCCAGCAGGGAGGGAGTGTCCCTGTCCTCGCACAGCTCCCGGTGCTCCTCGCACACCACCCTCTCCAACTCCACCTGTAGGTGCCAGGCCAGCCCAGCCTGGGTGCAGGCAGTGGGCTGGAGGGCAGAGCAGCCTCCAAAATCCTGGTGTTCAGCTGGAAGGGTCTGGGAGGGGAATGCTCAGCACTGGGACCTACAAACCGAGTTGTGACAAAAGTGACACAGCACAAAGAGCCACCTCCTCCCTCTTAACCCCCTGCCTGGGGAGGGCAGATTTCCCCTGGCTTGTCACCACCTGAGGGTCGTGGCTGTTTGCTGTGGATAGCAGGTGACTCGCCAGCTCACTGACAGAAGTTTTATGTTGAGATAATAGAATTTTATTGTGGGGTCTCTCATGTGAAATCCCTGCAGAAGGAGCACAGAAGGGTGCCTGCCTTGCTGGCAGCTTCACCCCAGCTCCCATCGGTGCCCTCCTTGCCCTGGGGGAGGCAGCAGGATCACTGCAGTGCCCTGTGTGGGGCCGTGGGTAGGAAACCTGGGGGACTTTCCTTGAGATCCTCACCGTGGGGAGAGTGGGGCTCATCTGGATACACCAGGGAGGGCAGGCTGGGTTAGCATCAGGAGGGAACCCAGCAAGGCAGGGAGGGAGCAGAGGGGCCATGGAGGGGCAGTTTGGGGACCCACTTTGGCACAGTTTGGGTCACTGCCCATCTGCACGTGTGCATTTCAGGCTGAGCCAGGGTACCCAGCTGCTTTTCTACCCAATTACAAAATACCACCCAGACCCCTGAAGAAGAAGGACTTAACCTCTGCCCTAAAACCTCCATCCTGTTATATATATATATATATATTACTGTATTCTAAAACCTTAAACTGTAAGTTTTCCACCATGTGTTATTACACACCTCTATTCAAACTCCACACCCACAATCCCAGCGAATGATAATTCGATTTTGGGAGCCTGTTCCACAGCCTCAGGTCAGGTGCAGTGTTTCCTTGGGGGTCAGAGCCTGTCAGCACGGAAAGTCTCTAACTTCCCGTGGTTGCAGCCCCCAGGGTGGGTTTGCAGGGTGACAGTGAGTTCTCTCTTGCAGCCACGTCCTCGGTGCGGCGCACGGACACCAGCACTCCCACACGGCCTCCAGGGGACAAGGCAGCCCTGAGGATGGCAGCAGCTGGGGGCACTCAGGTCAGTGCTGCTGAGGAGCAGGAGCTTCCTGAGGATGTAGGGGAACGAGGAAAACGAGCCTTGAGCTCACTCTCAGGGATGCTGGATCCCACACTCGGGGTGTGCTGGGATTTTCTGGGCAGTGCCACCATGGAGAGATGCCAGGGGCTGCTCTGCTGCCTTCTTTCAGGGTTCAGTTTGCTCCTCCAGGCCAAATGCCCTTTCACACCACCAACAACCCTCTTTTCTTGGGGTTTGTACGCATGAGATGCCTTTATCCAACATGGGTGCTGACACCAAAGACTTGAGATTACCAGGGGCATGCAGGAGCCCAAATTCTCCCTTCAGACTCATCCTCAGGTCTCCAGCCTCAGCTGTCACAGTTCCCTGCACTTGTTCATCGCTGGTATGAGCTGCACCAGCTCTGCCCTAGAGGTGCTGTGGACCCACAGTAAGGCAAGGTTTTCATTTCTAGGCCATAGGCACTCCTCAAGCCCCTGGTGAACACCTCTCTCAGCACCCCGTGGCTCAGCTGGCAGTGCCCTCCCAGCACCCTGTCATGGTATGTGGTTTATTTTCGTTAACTGCCCTGCTGTGTCCTGCCAGCAGGGCAGCCTGGGTGGCTTTGGTTCACTGCCCTTGCTGGCTCATCCCACAGTGGGGACAAAAGTTTCTGTGCCCTTTTCTGTGGCTGAGATTTACCTGCAACAACCTTATTGCAGCCACTTATTTCAGTGAGCAGAGAGAGCAGGCGGGACACCCAAAGGAACAGCGCGGGAGAAGGTTTACACTTGCCAAAAATGTTGTGGGCTGCTGGAGGCTTCTCCCTGCATCTCCAGCAGCTGCCTACAGGCTGATAGAATGCTGTTGGTAGAGGAAGAGGATGTCATGGAAGGTTTGAGTTAGGCCAGGGAAAGAAAAGAAAACAGAAGCCCCAAGAAAAGTGAGTCATAAACCACAATGACGAGGTCTGTCCTTCCAGGGCTTTGGTGCCAGCGCAGTAAATGTTCAGGCTATAAAACACAGGTTGAAAATGGCCAGTGCAGGTGTGAAGGATGGATCCCCAGCTGGCATTGCAGCCTAACTTGGGGCTGGCATCTGCCAAATATCATTAGCAGCGCAACTGAAAGCCCAGCCAGGAGGTGTGGCAAGAGTTTGGATGCAGTGTCTGGCACAAAACACAAGCTGGGTGTTATTCTGGGGGACAGCAGAGTCCTGTGTATAGACACTTCCTTTATGCAGAAATTATAAAGACCAGCACCTGGAGGGAGGCTCTGCATGTGAGCCAGATGTGCTGCTGCTCTGGAACTGCAGTGGCACTTGGGTTCAATATGCAAATTACCAATTTTTTTTTTGTCAGCATCGTATTTTTTTATGGCAAAAGCTGAAAAGCAGTTGATTTTTTCTGAATCCAGCATTGCTATGGGTGTGAGCAGCAGGACTGGTCCTACCCTGTGTTTCTCTGTTCTCTGCAGCCAGTGTACCATTTCCCCACCCAGCTGGGGATGATGCACCAGCTGAAAGAGCAGCTGGAGGAGAGGACTCGCATCCTGCAAGCTGACATCAAAACACAGCAGGAGGAGCTCCATGTCATCAAGGAGCAGCTGCAGCTCGTGCAGGACTCCAACCTGCAGGTACCTGGTGCTCCCAAAATCACCAGCCATTTCCTTTTCCTTTGAGCACGCAGAGCAGTAACAAAGTTGTCTGTGGCGAAAGCGTTTGGGAATGAGCTCTTGACAAGTTGGTAACGTGGTTTCTGTCGTGGGGGCGGTGTTTCCTGAGAGATGAGGGAGGTCAATACCTGGCAGAGTATTGAATCAGTGATTTAGGCAAAGAGCAATCCCAAATTAATCCGTGCACAGAAAGCTTGGTGGGTCCGTGTCTGGTTAGTGCTGCTGGATCCCCAGTGCCACTCCTGCATTCCAGTGGAGCTGGAATGGTCCTGGCTCTGAATAAATACTCAACACAAGCTGACAAGATTTGATTTTCTGTTACTCATGGTCCATTTTCCCCTGGATTCAGCGATGCTGCTGCAGTGTTTTTCCTGCCAGGCAGTCCAACCAACACCTCCCGTGCCTCTTTTCCCCACAGATGCTGATGCAGCAGCCCATCCCCGTCGTCTTCAACGCGGTGCAGCAGCCGAGCCCCCGGAGGCCACAGGGGACACCCAGGCAGAGCACAGCCAAGAACTCACAGCAGCCAGCCCCCATGGGGACAAAGCACTACTGCAGCACCCACCTGCTGTCACCACACCCATTCCTCAGGGACCCCTGTGGCACAGTCCCCCAGGTGGCTGGCATTGTCATCATCCCCTTTCCCGGTCCCTCAATACTCTGTGTCCCTCCTCCCCGTGGTCCCATGCAGCCCCTCGGTGTTGGTTTTATTGCATAGCTGGCATTGAGGAATTTGTGCCAGGAGTCACTTGTGGGCAATGTCAGTCAGCTGTAAAAATGATGAACCAGGTAGCCAAAAAAGCATTTAAAGCCCAGAGGGTGCTGGAGCCCTGCTGGTGACTGGGGAGGGAGTGAAAGGGAGCTCTGGGCTCTGAGCAGCACAGTGCTCATTCACAGCCAGTGAGAGCTGTGGTTTCAGAACACTGGAGCAGGTATCATTGTAAAAGATCCATTCTGCTCTCCCTGAGGAGTCTTGGAAGGCAGCTTTGAAAAAACAATTTTGTCATCACTAGACCTAAATCCACTGTTAAGATGGGAAAGACTTGAGTTGTTCAAAAACAAAAAAAGGCCAAAACCCTACCTTAAAGGACAGATGAGATGCTTTCCTTGGAGATTTCACATTTGCACTTCCCCTCTTAAGCTGTTCTCTCCCTCCTCAAGCCTTTTGTGCCCTTACCCTTCTACTGTAATTTCTCAAAATACTGTCTGGGGATGCCCACACCTGCCCTGCAGGGCCAATAAATGCTAAAGGGTTGGTGGTATTGAATAGCTATACTGTTCCTACTGCTGTGTTCAGGGACAATATCCTGTTCTTCCTTCTCTGTTTCCCGTCTGTAAGTGGTTATTTTATCCTCCCATTAGGGAGCTTTAAAACTCACATGGGTACCTCTGTCTTCGTTTCAGGCACAGCAGCAGAAGCAGCAGCAGCACCCAGTGAGGGGAAGCCAAGGCCAGCAAACGTGTGTGCCAGGGCAGACAAGCATTTCAGTGCCCTTCTACAGCAACCCCATGGTGTTCTCCCAAGCACAGCCCGTCGCTGTGGCTGCACAGGTGCCCACAGACAGCAGTGAGAGGCAGCCAGCAGCTGAGTACAGCCAGGACAGGAGCCTCAGGTACCCACAGCCCTGCTGGCACCAGCCTGGGGGCAGGGACAGAAAACAGCAGTGCTTGGGCAGCCAGGAGGGCAGGCACGGCTGGGTGATGGGATTGGGGTGCCACAGCCAGAGGAAGGATGTTCCCTGTGCAGGGGTGAGCCCAGTGTGCAGGCAGGCAGGGTGCTGTGCACATCAGGGGCCTGGAATCCTCTTCACATTTCCATCAATTCATCTAACCCTGCCCTCTGTCAGTTTAGATTTTCCATAAATTAATCTAAACCTGCCATCTGTCGTTCCCCCTTGTCCAAAGTCCCTCCCCTGCTCTCTTTTAGCCCCTTTAGGTACTGGAAGGTGCTATAAGATACCCTGGAGCCCTCTCTTCTCCAGTCTCAACAATCCCAATCCTCTCAGCAGGTATTCACAGGAGAGATGTGAGGTGATAAGAAGCATCCTATTTCATTAGCTTGTTTTCCAGGTAGTGGTTTACCTGCCTTCATGGAGGATTTTCAAGGAGTTGTTCCTACAGACTGACAGGACTTTGGACCTCTCCCTTCCCTGAGCATCCTCTGTTTTCCTTCCACCACAGGATGCTGTTGGATCAGTCCATCCAGGCCATGATGCCCACAGCCAACAGCAGTTGCCAGCCCGTGCAGAGCAGTGCCAGCAGGCAGCAAGGAAAGTGAGTCTCTGCTTGCCCTTATTTTCCTGCAGTGTCTTAGCAGGGCACTTTATGGCACTGAACACAATGTGGAAAAACTTGTACCTGGACATGCAAACACAGACAGTCTCAGTGTGAAATGAAACAAAGGTTCAGCCAGTTAGAAAAATGAGAATATTTTTTAATTATGAAGGAATTTATGATAAAGTGTGTTGAAAAAAAAAAAAATAACCATTTTCTGGCTTTTGCAAAGCATAAAGTGCTTGACCAAGACGTAGCGAAAATGTACAATCTTAAAAACCTCAATTTCCAGCAATTCCAGTCTGTGCTTTGTGGGCAGAGGGGAATCAGGGCCCTCCTGTCTGCATGGTTTGAGCAGCTCCAGGCTGGTTCCTGCAGCAGCTGGGCTCCCAGTGCCCGTTCTGGGGGTGGGTTCTGAGCCCTGGTTTTCCTCCCCGTGGCAGGTTTGGTGCAGAGCAGCAGAGCCTGCCTCCCCCAGCCCAGGTCACCTGCAGCACAGCCCGAGCAGCAGCAGCAGCACCGCCGCCCATCGTGTCCCCGTCCCTGATGATCCCCCAGGCCGGCTTCACCTCCCACCAGCCCAACACCCCCGTGCATCTGCACCAGTGGCCACAGCAGCAGCTGCAGCAGCACCGCCTCTACCTTCAGGTACTGCAGCAGGATTCTGAGCAGGCACGGGGATGGCTCAGGGGTGGGTTGGGGTTTTTTGAGGAAATGGGGCTTACCTGGCTCATCAAACCCGGTCAATGCCTTTGCACATCCTCCATTCCCGCTGTATCCCCGCACAGCCAGGTGCTCAGCTGTCCCAGGCTGACTCTGCACCTGCTCAAGGCCATCTTTTCCGGTGTTATCACACAGTGTGCAGAAGAAATACCCAGATTTCAAACACAGCTTTTCATCCAGGGGAGATCCGGTGGGAAGCTTGCTGTAGTCATGAAGAATTATAAGAGAGAATCTCTTTGGAAAACAGACCTCCTGCTGTTACACCTCATCAGAGCAAAGTTTTTATCAGCTTTCTTTTAATGAACGGGTATTTCACAACACACATCGCTGGACATGGTGATTTTGGTTTAACAACATCAGTACCTGCTGAACTAGTGACACTGCCAAGGAGAGGGGTTGTTGAAACCAATAATTGATCAGTAACAGGCTCTCCAAGCCTTGCCTGGATGGCAGAGGTTAAGTTACAGTCCTCCAGGCAAAGATAGTGGAAAAGAAAGTGAGAGGAGTAGGTACAGCTGAAAGCAGCCACACAGCAGGACTGGGTTTAGAGTGAGAAATGAGTCACTGTTGACAGCAAATGTTGGCATGAACTGTTCCTGCTCTGGGTCTGTGTCCTCATGGGCTGCACTCAGTTAGTGTGGACAGCAGAATGATGATGCTGGAACACACAAATGGCTCCAGGGTCACAGTAAACCAGAGTTTGATGGCACAGTGCCTTTACCAGGGGGTGAAACAGCAAGTCCAGGTCTTTGAGGTACCAGCCATGGGTGGGTACATGGTTACTCTAGGATCTCTTCCTTGGTTGTCTGAAGGTCTTTCCCATGGAAGATGAAAGTTGCACATCCTGCAGATTGTACCTTGCATACAGGTAGCTTTTGGGGGTCTCCATCCCTGCTGGGCTCCCCATGAGCCTGTTAGGACAGGTGGGTCCTGTTTCTCCTGCAGGCGTTGTTGGTTGTGCTGACAGCAGCAGCATCCCGAGGAGCACAGCTCCTACCCTGCAGTGTGGGACTCGGTGCACACACCCCTGGCCATGGGTCTGGGCATCAGCCCTGCAGCGAGAGAGGGGCAGCTGGGTGATGGGGCAGGTCTGACTGCTCACATTTGTGTCTCCCAACAGATGCAGGGTCCCGAGCTGCTGCCTGGGGCTCCACCTCAGCGCATTTTCCAGCCGCCCCACGCTCCGCAGCAGAACCCCTTGAGCTACTTCCTGCACCCGCAGCAGCAGAGCCACCACACGCAGGGCCAGCCCTGCAACCTGCCCGACCTGCCCGAGATGCAGCTGCCGTGAAGGTGTGTGCTGGGGACGAGGAGCTCAGGGCTGCAGCCGCCGTGCCCGGGCGGGAGAGCGGGGCAGGAGAGCACAGCACCATCGGAGCACGGCACCGACAGGTCGGGCTCATGGGGAGGTGCTGGCTGCAGGGATGATCCCTGACAGGGATGCACGGCTGCAGGGATGATTCCTGACAGGGATGCATGGCTGCAAGGGCCTCGTTTGCTGGGGTTTCCATGCAGCCAGTCTGTGCTGCTGTTGCAGCAGCGGGACGTGCCTGGCCCAGCACCGTGGTGCCACTGGAAGGGGTGGCTCCTTTGCTGCAGGGAGGTGAGGTATCAGGCCGTCATGAAGCTCAGTTTGCAATGGAAAAAAAAAAAACCTTTTCCATTCAGGACTTCAATGCTGAAAGTCACTGTGAATTTAAGCCCAGCATTTGGAGCACATAGACTGTACCAGTCCGCAGGACACCATTGGATTACCGTGTACATAACTCGTTTTGCTGTAGTAGGTCCATTGTGAATTCTTTTTCCTTTTTCTATACCTCAGTCCCGCAGGTTTTTTTTTTTTTTCCAGGAGTTTGGATAATGCTGCTAATTTACATAACACCACTTTTGCCTGAATTTCTTACTGTTGTTATACCAGCTCACATCGCAGCTAGTAGTATACTTGTCAAGTTTTATTTTTGGTTAACAAGTGAAGATAAATTTGTATGGTTTTTACTCCCTGTAGCCAAATATTTTTCAGGTTACAAAGAATCTTTTTTTTTTTTTTTTTCCAAGTGATGTAGTTGTATATGTTTCTATACATAAAAACAAACAAACATGCATAGAACAGCATATGACAGCAAACTTTGTGGTTTTGCTAGGTCATGTTTCAATTTGGCTAACCCAAAATGTATAACAACACACGATGTTACAAGCCCATAGGGTCAGCAATAAATTGTATTTTTTGTAAATTGTCACTTTTTAACTGTAAGTTTATATTTATGAATTGAAAAACAAGTTTATTCCTCAGTGGGTGTATAGTTAAGTGTCCCTACTGTTTGTGTCTTTCCAAAGGAAAAATTTAAAAAGTACATTTTTGAGGTGTTAGTAGCTGAGTACTAACTCTGGGCATTGTTAGAGCCCAAATGTCAATGGGTTTGGCCATTACTGTAAACTTTGCAAGGCAGTGGTTGGTTAGGACCAGGTCCATCCAGCAGTAAAGCTCCAGCTGGCAGACAGAGCAAGGTTTAGAGAGGAGTTAGCTCCTAATGTTTAATTTCTAATGTCTGTTGAAATCAAGCAAAGAATGCTTGGTTTTGCCTTTTTTTTTTTTTTAATGATGTTTTGGGGTTTTTTTTGGTTTTGTTTCTTTCTTTTCCTTCTGCAAGCCACTCTGTGGGCCCCTCCCAGCACTGCAGCAGCTGGTGTTCCTGGTGTTACTGGTGGAGCAGCTTTTGGCACAAGAAGCTGCCAGCAGCCCTGTGTTTCAAGAAAAGGCCACAGAGGGCTCCTCCAGCCCTGGCACTCCAGGAGCTGTTTCCCAGCGGTTCTTCCTGGGGCAGGGGATGGGTTTTTGCTGTGCCACATTGCCTGGGGGAGTGGCAGGGGGAGGATAGGCTGTTGGAGCTGGGGTCAGCCAGGAGCTTTTTGGGTACCAAGCCCTGCAGTACTTTGGTGTTTTGGCCAGGGCAGAGGTGGGTGTGTGAACAAATCTGTGCCAACCCCTGGCTGTTCATGGGTCCCCTCCCTCGGGCAAAAGCAGCTGCAGAGGGTTGCTTTGAGTGGGACATTGAATGCACAGCTCCCAGGGGTGGATGTGGGTTCAGAGCTGGCCCCATGCAGCATTTTGGGGAATGTATTTGTCCACAGAATGGAGGCAGTGGAGGGTCCAATATTGGGGCTCATGCCCTGTCACAGCAATGCAGCCCCTGGGTGCTGGGCAGCCAAGCAGCTGCTCTGGGACAATCTGAGCCATTTCAAACCATGACAAGAAACGGTGGCTGCAGCAGAGCCATGGCCCAGGGCCATCTCACTGTGATGGTGGGATTTGGAACACCTCTGCCTTTGTGGGGCAATCTGGAGCTCAATTAGAACACCGGGGGCTTTCCTGCTCTGCAGGTTTGTTCTGCAGTAAGGGCCAGCACGGAGCCTTCAGGGCAGGAAACTTTTTGTTTTCAAAGCACTATTAGTTTTAGGGTCTCCCTCTCCCCATTCTAAGGCAGCAGGGCTGCTCATGAAGACGTGGCAGGAGGGAGTTGTATTTGTGGGAGTTGGGTGTGGGATTTTTTTCCACCACAGCCTTGGCACATAACACTGGAGAAGAGGCTGGCACATTTATCTGTGTTAGTGCTCCAGCATTGCACAGTTTGTGGCTCAGGGTGGCTGGCTGGAGGGAAAGGCTGTGATTTCCCTGGCTTCCCCCTTCAACCTGCATCACCCCAAGACATCCCCATGTGCTCCATCACCACAGCCCAGCCATGGCAGGACTGGCAACCAAATGGATCTCACAGGTGCTGGTGCTTGGGGTCAGGGGCTTCAAGGATGTTCTTTTAACAGGGCTTGGTAGGGAGGCAGCTGAGACAGAGCAGTTTTCTGGCATTGCTGTGGCTTTGACAGTGAGTAAAAAAAAAAAAAAATAGGGTGGGGAGGGGGTTCTGGGGGAGGTGGGGGGCAGTGGGTGCAGCAGCTGGGGCCGTGCCATGGGCACAGCTCCTCACAGAGAGGAGCACAGGAGCTTGGTGAGGATGTTTACATGTTAGATCAGCCTTGCTAAAAGCAGAGACCTAAAAAAGCACTTTATCATGTGCCCCCCCCTTATTGTCAGAGCCCCCCCAGCCTCGCTGCTGCTGGCTGGGGGCTGCACAGTCCCAGGCACTGCCCCACGGGCAGAGCCTCATTTTCTCAGTGTGCTCCAAAGGACAAAATCCCACTGAGCCTTTCTGGGGCTTGCTTGGTCTTTGCTCAGCCTGCCCCCAGCCAAGGGCAAGGCTGAATCAGGGCCAGGGGGGTTTTGCCTTATATTGTCACTCTCAAAAAAACCCCAGATGGATAAAAAAAATCTCTTTATTCAGGTTGATTTGTATTTGTTTACCTCGGTGTTAGCGATGACCTGTGCTTTTATGACTCATTGGGAATTGAGGGTTGCTGGTGGGTTTGCTTCACAAGAAAACAGAAGTGTGACTTGGTGACAAGCAGAGGGCAGGGATGTGACTGATGGCAGCAGGGTTGGCCTCCAGGGTCAGTGATGACCCATCAGTCATAAATGTTCTGAGGTTTGCTGGTACACAGGTACCTATATACTATAGCTATATATAGATATATGTATTTTTAATATACATTTATATGTATGCAGGTGTATATCTATATATAAATATATATAGGCCACACAATTCCAGACCTCTGAAAACACAGGCAGCTTTAAATAAATAAAGTCTTGCACTTTTAGCATATTTGTACATATAAGCTAAAGCCTGGTGGGTATAATCAGGCTGATTTGACAAACACAAAGAGAAGTTACTGTAAATATTGTATATAGTCCATGCAAGGAAAAAAAAGAAAATAAGAAGTCTAGAATTGAGTATAAATCTTGGTTTATTTTATATGATGTTGAATATAAATACATTTATAAATGTTACTATTCTTTAAAAGTATTTTGTAATGGGAAAAAGTAAGTGTCTTACGAAGATGAACAGTAAAGATTTTATTCTTGTTTTGAATCTCTGTCCTTGCACAGCTCCATTGAATGGGAGCCCACGCATTTTGACGAGCTTTAAACAGATTGTACATAGTATTTAAAAAAAAATTAAAAAGAAATAAAATAATACTTGTAGGAGCTCTTACACACTCTGTACTGTTGTTACTCCCTGGGTGGTGTGGGTGTGTTCGGGGTTAGGGGCTGATCCCTGCTGTGCAGCAGTCATTGTGTCCCTGTGCAGGGCAGCTGAAGGCTCAGGACAAGCACTGGGATTTCTGTGCAGGGGCCTGGCCCGAGAGAGCCACCGGGGCTGTGGGGAAAGGGA
>VZSR01002045.1:4229810-4274022 GCA_013398615.1 Brachypodius melanocephalos
TGAGCTCCGGGAGGGAACGGGAATGGAACCGTGAACAGGAGTGGAAGACAACCTCCAAGCTGTTGCCACTCCTTTAAAGTGAAAATGGGAAAAAGTCATTCCTTTTACCACAGTAATAGAAAAGAACCTGGAGAACACCTACTCTAACATTCAGACAGGTTTGCAACAGGTACACATCCAGTATCTCCAAGCAATGCTGCATGTTTTAATAACATGGTAAAGACAGTTTAGTATTCAGTCCCTTTTTTTGGAGTGAAACTTATGAACAATGCAAGAAAGTGACTGTGCTTCAAACTATTTTTATTTACATTACATACCAGTAATCTGATACTTAAAGCTAATTCTTCAAACCTCATTCCCTATGTCAACACCAGACTGGATTTCTATAGTTACAGCCTTCATTTGTAAGCACTTTATGTGATTAATTCAGAGCCAAATGTAAAGAAAATTACACTCTGGTTCTTGCTTTAAGTTGTAAATTTTTAGCACTCTCTATTTTAGCTTTTATGTCATGAGGCTTTTCAAAAAATCTCACAAAGGCTGGCTCATTTAATAAGGATGCCAGAATCTGTTCAAAGGCAAAAGACCATTCATGGTTCCCTTCCAAACTCTGTGCCCTACTGCCTTCAGTCTGCTCAGAGATGCTTTTCTCCTGCCTCTCTCTGGGCACCTCAGCAGCCATTTCTGTAACACTTTTGGCAGGTGACAGGGGACTCTGCAGTCTTCTGCCAACTTCTTCCATTTTCAGCAGGAGGCTGGTCACCACGGCGATAGCCCGGTACAGCAGCTCCTCCTCAGGATCCCCATGGAACAGATTGTAGAGAGTTTTTGAGAACTGGATGAACTGAGACTGTGGAGAGATGGAGAGGAGACTCTTCAGAGAAGAGCAGCACAACTGTCCTGTTTCACTGCCTGTTGTATTCTCACTCCAGTGCCTGCTGCTGCCTGCCACCTGGGGCAGCAAGGAATGGCCCTGAGGAACCTGTGTGTGTCTCAAAGTCCCTCTCTTGATCATTACTGCAGTTTTAAAAAGCCACAATCTAATGATTGATGTGAAGATCTGAAATTAAAGGGATCCTACAAAGCCTTTAGAAATATTGTAACAGAACTTAAAGGGTAAATTTTCACAACACAATAGACTTAAATAAGACTCAGATAGTTTACCTGATTCATTCTTGGCAAATCCTTGACGTTTTCTTCTTTTTTAAGAAGTTCATCTTGCCATTGCTTCAGATATGTCTGAATATCAACCTTCCCCTTCCCTTTTTGAAGAGGAAAAAGTGGGGGGGGAAAAAAAAGTGAACAAACAAGAATTAAGAGCTTCCCATGAGGAATGATAAGCAAAAGAACTGGCATCTTCTCTGTCATTCCTTCTCAAGAGCGGTGGGGCCAAGGACTACACAGGACCAGAGTTTATTTTTGCCCTTTTGCTCGCCCAACTACACTTTTATATAAGAGGACAGAATGTTAGCAGCACACTAAGGTTGATATTACTTAATATACTCTGTCACCACACACTTTCCCAGCTCTACTCCCCCAAAAGACAACAGCTACCAAATGCGCCACCAGAATTCTGTTACCTTTTTCTGGGCTGCTCTTCAAAGAATCACGTTCAAGATTATCCCCAACAGATGAAACTACAATTTAGAAAAAAGAAAAAAAAGTTATTTATTTCAGAAAAGAGGGCCAATGTTTCATTTCCCTTATCAAAAATTCCTTCCTTAAGGGGCAAGACCCTCAATGTTCTCAGCACAGACTAGGTCAAGAAGAAACCACATGGTAAAATCTGCATACTTTCTATAAAAATAGAAGCCACTGTGAGGCAGATGATCACAAATGAAACTGCCATCAGTTAAATAATATTTTAAATGTTCAGAGTTCACAACTTGAAGAGCAGCAGGAACAGTACATAAATATTGTCTGCTTTGGGCAGATTTTAAAAACCAAAAAGGGATCTGTCTTTCCTATAAAAATCCCACAGCTTTCAGGAGCATTTGAAACAGATTATTTCATCAACTCCATAAATTTACTAAACCTTTTTCAGTTCACTTGGTCTAAAATGAAAGGCAAGAATTTTGAAACACTTGCTTATGTGCCTCAAAGTAAGTATGGATTAGGTATTTTAATTCTTGAGGCAGAAAATACCATTCTGGATTTACTAGTTTTCAGAAGAAAGCTCCCCATTTTTCACAGGATAATTAAGAGATTGCTTCTGCAGGCAACACCTCACACTCTGGAGCTTACCACTGAGTTGGCTGAGGTGGATCAGTTTTTCTTTTGAAAGATCATCCCCTTTGGAAGGGCTTAGAGATTCTACTTCAGTAAAAGCTGCAATAAATAATTGAATAAAGTGGGTTCATGGTGCTCAGGCATTACCAAAGCAGTGATAATGATGACAAAAACCAGAGACAGCTCTCCCCAAATGCCAATTTCTAACTTACCTGGAGGGATGTGCAACTTAAAAAGAAGCTTGAGTTTGTCAGTGAAGCTGCCATTATACATGGTATCTGTTAGGGGAAAGGACAGGCTATTCAACTGGAGCAAACTTTTAAAATACTCTCTTAACCTAAACAAATACAACCCAGGGAGGTTGGAACTGGACATGTGCCCTACCTTACAGGGAGTATAATTAGATAGGAAGCTTAAGGAAAGCATTGTCACCTGTGGCTGAGCCTGGGGTTAGCCTACGCTGATGGAAGAACACGGACAATGTCTATGACTTAGTAAAATAAAACCACAGCACCAAAGAAATACAGCACTAGCATCTCAGCATTTCCCTCAAATTTTTGTTTCATGAACAATACCACTTTGAAAACAAGATGAAAGGAGCAGAGCAGTGAGCCAAGAAAACCTTCAGTTCCCCAGAGGTATAAGGCATTGCTCATCCTGCACAGTCTGTGTGTAAAATGACTTAGTATGAAGATTTATCCAAACCAAACAGGCTGGGCAATGAGATCACACCATTCCTAATTTCTGGATTATTTTGATGGCCAAGCCATATTTAAATTTAATCTCCAAGAGGGAATTATTCTGTCTGTAATAAAAATCACACCATTTGACCCTGTATTAAGAGTCTCCTTAGCTTTCTGTACGGTGTATGGAAGGTGATAGACCCCAGGAGCCCGGTGAATGTGCTCATGTATGTTTGGTTGCCATACCAAGAAGACAGGCAAATTGTTTGAAGTTGATAAGGCAGCTGGAGCTGTCATCCATCAGTCGGAATGCCCACAGGGCCAGGGAGTCTCTGTTGGCACAGTGGGCCCAGGGGCTCAGCAGGTGGCACAGAACCCTGAACTGCTGGCAGTCGATCCGGTACTGCTCGAGGTAGGGCAGGCTGGCATCGTGGTGCTGCAGGACAGGGCTGTTCACACTCCAGTAACAGGAAAGAAAATGCTCCTTCTGCAAAGCAAAGATACAACATTAGGTTTTAGGAAACAATAAATCTCTCTGAGGGAAAGGTGTGAGGAGTTAACTATGTAATCAGTGGTACAGCTGGCATGTAAAACATAAAGCCCAACCTTTATCTCTATTTATTAAAACCATTTCAAAGTCTATCATTAAGATAGCTGTTTAGTAAGTGAGGAAAATGGCACATTACCTTGAATAATTCATAAAGCTCTTCAAGATCACTAGGACTGAATTTTACTTCTTGAGACACAACACGTAGCTGAAACAAAATTAAGAACAAAATTAATTAATGTGTCTTCCCTCTTTGGAATAAGCCCACAGAAAAAAATTACGGGAGACTTAATATTACATTAAGAGACACTGCATATTCCAGGTTTTGGCACGTTAAAATTAGAAGTAAGAATACCACTTCTTTTAAAAAGTAATCAGAAGATTATAGATTAAAATAAATAATTTCTCAAAAAAAAGAAAAGCTTAAGGCTAGTCATGTTACTAATATACATGGAGCCTACACTATGTAGGAGATAAAACTCCATTATTTATTAAGACATAACATATAGCTTCCTTTAAATGGGCAAATGTACAGCTCTCAACAGTGAAGCTGAATCCTCATTTTTTTAAATAAAAAAAATTGTTCGCAGCTTTTAAAAAACAAAGTTTGCTATAAGGCCAGCTTCCAACTTCGCAATATGTATGTTTTGTAAAATAAAATACAACAATACCATCTTAGCATAAACATTTCATTTCTGTTGCTACAAGCCACATTTACTACAGAAAGAAGCCCTGGGTGGTGGCAGACTAGTATTATCATCAGGTATTGGACATGAGCCACTGAGGAAAACAGGCAAATAAAGGAAGCTCCTCACAACCTCCACCTTCACTGAGCAGTGTGAATTGAAAGGATGAGATAGGCAGATGGAGAGCTGCCACATTAGCAGACATTCACACACAAAAAGCAGTCCCTGTTGAATGCACTACAATAACCTCTCCAGTGCTGCTCCCCACAGTAAAAATGCAGGTGCTTAATTGTTTTACTGGATGGTGCTCTAAGCCTCTAAGAAAACAGTATTAACATCAGCAGATAGAAGTATAGGTCAGCCTGTTCCAGTCCACACAAAGTGTGAGAGATACACCAGCCTTTAGAAGTGGTTGGCAGTGGTGTCACTTGTAAGGAGACCAGAAGGTCATGCTGTGATTTCCAGCCTGGAAACATCACAGGCCAAGCCTCAGTTGACAGACGCCCTGCAGACACGAGGGCGTTCAGTACAAAATCACAGATTTGGCCCTGGAAACTGCAGCTCTTCTCAGAAACTTCCAAAAGGGAAGGAATTTTATCAGGGAGAAGGCTGAAACTCTTCCAAGTCACTCACCACGTTCTGCTTGGTTGTAGTTTCCAAGGTCTGGATCACATAAAGCCTGTTCCTGCAGCGCAAGCTCTCAACATCCTCGTAGCGAATATCACCGTATCTCTGAGAAGAAAAGCACCATTCCATGCCATCAGCTGTTGGGAGACACATCTAAACAAGGATTTTTGTCCTTCTTGCATCTAAGCACAATACAGGCATGGACACAAAGGAAGATCACAGAAACTCTGAGGAAAAAATAATTTATTACAGCACTGACATTCTCCTTAATCAGTGTAACTTTTAAAAGTCCAAACCTTGTCACTTAAACACACTTCTCTCATGAACACCCGTACACAGTTTCCCACATACATTGTCACGTCAAAAGTATCTGCAATGTGCAGTAATCAGTCTCAAATTAGAATACCACGAAAGCTGTTTCTGCTGTATTTTGTCATTTAGTTAACACACTAATAATGTGAATGAGGGATGGCAATACATGAGCTGATGAATCTTGGGAACTCCACTCAGGACAACCTAGAAACAACCTTCCTGGCAGTTAAAAACCCAAGACAACAGAAAAGCAAACCTATCCCATAACCTATAAGGTTTTCAGTGAGGCTCCACAAAATACAGGGTGAAATTTCCACCAATCCAGACAGATTTCCTACCCTAGTTTGTGCACAATGCTCCCACAAGAACACATACTTCATTTGACTCTCGGATCAGGTCAGTGATGTCCACTTTTGGGTGGTCACTCTTTGTGTCGCTGAGGCTGGAGCCCTGCTGCACAGCTGGAGGTAAAGGACTGTCTTTGTTAGTGACACTGTCAAAAAATCTGCACAAAGCAAACACATGAGAAATCAGCAGGAACCAGTTTATCACAATGAAACAATAAGATTGGCATCTACTGAAGAAAAAGTGTGCAGAGAACGGGAAAAAATAAATAATATCAGAGTCAGTAGCACAAATGTGTTCTAGTAGTAACAAAAATACACAGACAATGGAACTGCCCACCCAGAGAAGGTTGTGGAGTTTGTAGCCTTGTGAGTTTCTAGAACTGAGCTTATGTGATCTAGTGCTAGCAGTAATTCTCTTTTGAGTGGGAAGTTAAACAAGAGTCTTTCCAAGGTCCCTTCCACTTGGCATTCCCCTGATTTTTTAGTCCATACAGCAAGGTTGTACTAGCTGGGACAGAGAAAAAGGCTTGTCCTGAACTGTGAATAAGACAATCTTAATTCCCCCAGATGTATAAGCCAATGCCTGATCTGTACCTGCTTATCACACCTACATAACCAACCTAAACAGCTCCAGTGGGGAGGCCAGATTTTACAATAAACACCAGACTGGATGGCCTTATAATAAAAATTCCATTTTCCTACCAATAATTCTGTAGCTCTTACCCCATTCAAACATGCAACATATAAAAGCCTGACTAAACAGAAATTATTATCAGTTATTAACAGCTGTAACTCATTAACTCCTATAGCACAGTAGTTCTGCTGTTCCAATACTCCATGATATACAACCACAGCATCAACAAGAGAATTTAGTGAAGAAAAAACTACAAGCTTTGTTTGCAGTATGTCAGTTTAAAGCACATTTCACTTGTTAACTTAGAACAAACATCTTGTCATGATTGAACTCATCACATTTTTTTGGTCTTATTTCTGTTTTAAACCATTACCAGCATAGGATTCAGCAGCCTAAACTACAAGAACTAAGCTGCAGAACTTGCTGCCTGTAAGTTGATGCCTGAACTGCCTGGAACAGTCAAAATGTGCTTCAGATAATCTCATCAAGCTGCCTTCTATACATGACATAAATTCAAGGTAAAAAGCACATTGCTTTTTCTTTAAAATTCACAAAATAGTTATGGTTTTAGAAGAACTTGAATATAGGATGGGATTTTCAGAGGATCCAGGCCCACTTTTTAGCCCACTTCCAGAATTTCAGCCTGAGACGAACATTAACTCCTCTGAAGCCTCTGGAAGTCTTGGCTAGATGTCTTCTCAGCTACCTCAGAATGACTTATCTATATGCAATTATAGCAGCTGCCATGTAGCCTGAAAGAGTAACAGTTACACTAATAATACCTGTTGAGAACAGTGACTGCTTCAGCATCATCCTTACAAGTGAGCAACTTCTCCATGTTGTATTCCAGCACTGCAAGGCCCAGCTGCAAGATTGCCTTTATTCCATCATAGAAGAAACAGTCCACCACATTGACTGCACTTTCAATGGGCAGCACACTGATAAAAAGGGTAAGGAACCAGGAGAGAGAGACCGAGGAGAAAAAAGTCATGTCCGACATGTGGTCTGTCAACTGAGGCAGGTGAACCCTGATGAGCTCCTCAAACACTGCCTGATCTACCAAGGCACCTGCAGGGAAAGGATAACAAAACCACCACCCAAATCTTAACACAGAGCAGCACACTTCTCAGAGCACCAGCCAGGAACAAAGTTCCTGTCCTAGTGCAGCTTTGTTGTACAAGCACACACAGGCCCAGCTACAGGGAACCATTGGCTCCTTCCCCCATGCTGGCAGCTGTGCCCTCCATGCATGGGGCCAGAGCCCTGGGCATGCTTGAAGTGTGTTGGCACTTTGGTGAGTGCATGGCTGCTTCCAGTGACTCTCCTGACAGCCAATACACTCCCTCTGCAACGAGTGAGAAACTTCACACCCCATTTTCTTCTAACACATACACCTGGAAGAACTGCATATGAGATCAACAACCAAGTCTGGACCTGAAGTATCTCCTTTTCCTTTATCTAAACTGGCTAAGTTTCAAATCAATAGTATGAATTGCAGTTAAAATTCCAAAAGAACAGTATAATACTCTAATTGGCTATTTCCTGAGTAGTTATGTCTAGAATTCTGACAATATCTGAAAATCACACCCATGCCTATTTAAGGAGGAATCACGGGATGCTCTCTGTATCCTCCATTTTCTATTCCACAATACAGAAACAAATGCAATGGTTTCTCTCCACTGGTCAGTCTTTAGCTCATTTCTTACATTTGTTCTCAATGAATAACCATTGACATTCAAAACAGGTAGACATTTAATTCAAGATAGATAAAAAAGCAGATGGATGTTACCAATGATTCGGCGATTGAAATAATCGGGGAGCATCCTTTCACACACAGCAACCAAAAGCCAGAATGCTTCCTCCTCTTTAGCATACAGCAGAAGCACTGATGTCAGAATGTTCATTGCCTGCAACATTCAAACAGGAAAGGAAACATTTAACAGAAAAGGTGGCGAAAACACAACTGGTATTATTTCTTAGAATTTGTATTTCTGAAAGCACTTTACAGCACATTTTAAAAGTGCTGAGATCACCTACAGCCATATCCAGGACAAGTTTTACTTCTATGTTATTAAGTACAGAACAGAGTATCTAAAGCACATAAAAATATTTTTAAGTTCTATATGTTTTGTTAGAACGCAAATGCATACATGAAGTGGACAGGACAGCATTTATAAACTAATTCAAGTACAATGTAAAAACTCGTTCTACACAATGGCTGAAACAAGCAAAGTAAGTGAATCACTAAACAAGAAACTGTTCCACATTTCTGTGACAGATTTTATGAGGTGCTACCATACTGCCATCATGAGCTAATATTTCAACAACCAACACTAAGACTCTCAAAACTGCTGTACCTGACAATATCCAATTTGTGGATTCCTGAATGCATAAGCTGTAAGAACTCTCCTGAGGGCAGAAATTCCCGTGTCACTTTGAAAAGCAGGATGCTCAGGTAAGGAGCGACGTAAATCTCGTTCAATTTCGTCAGTGGCCAAAGTGCACGTTCCTAAGGACTTTTCCACCAACTCAGTGTAATAACCAGGGTTGGATGCCATATCATTTACAGCACCTGCCAATTCATTGCATTGCACAGTATTAGAGGACAGCAGTAAAGCAGTAATTTGATTGTTTGCAATTTGTATAAAAATTCTAGTGACTGCTGAGGTGCTTCATGAATCTCCAGATATCACTGAAGTAACGTTTCAGAGTAATTCTACTGAAATTAATGGAATCACTCACCAAAGAAAATTGCTAATCATGACTCTCAAAATGAACCAATTATACTTGTTATGCAGTACCTGAGAAGAGTAGCCAGAGTTCTCCTCTTAATGCCTCTGGGATGCCTCTTACAACGAGGTCTCGAGTCTTCTTTGTTCGAAACATACTGACCCCATGGCCCCGTTCTGCAAACAGGATGTTCCACGACTGCTCCTTCATTTTTTCTTTCAACTACAAAAAGCAGAAGATAACAAGCATTAAGTATACTGGTAGATGTAGATTCTCTTCAGGTTTCAGAGAACAAGAGTAAATTTTGCTCCCAGTTATATTCATATAAACTGGGAACTGCAGCGTTGGTGTCCGTATTGATGTGTGAAATGAGAGCTGAAGCAAATCAGAGCAAAATCCAGCCTATGCAGAGCACAAATTTAGCATCAAATGCCATCTCATACATGACCTACTATTCTTTAAAGTATGTTTATACAAGATGAGACAGAAGGTAGATCTAATCCAGTATCCCATCTGACAAAACCAACACCTGCCACAGCACAGGAAGGTCAAACAGACATTTATTTCTCTGAAGCAAAGCAATTGTTGATCAGGTGCTCCAGCTCATGTGAGGCTCCAGGGCTGAGACAGGGACAGGGTGAATGCCACCACTACAATTTCTGTGCCTGCAGCACTAAGATTGAACATTGTTAAAGCAATTAAAGGTGCTGAAAGGAAAACGAGATTTTGTTCACGATTTAAAAATCTGGACTTCCTTTTGTCCTGCCCAAAGGGTATTTATTTTCTGGTATTCCTAATATAAATAATCTCATATCTTAATTCACTCAGTTCTGCTAAAAGACTTATTTTGAAATAAAACCTGTCTTCTTGCACATACTATGGAGAAGCAAAAATTGGATGTTCTGCTGCAAAAACAACCACATAAATATTCTCCAGAGCATAACTTTGTTAGACAGTGGTGCAGAAGAAGGAAACAAGGAAGAATTTAAGTCAATTTCTTAGAACATTCTCCTTGCTCCCAGTTTGTAGTGATTTTGCATCTTGAAAATTCAGATAGAAATGCAACATGTTCACTATCATAAAACAAACAGCCAACTCTTCCCTGAGGGGTGGAAGAGCAGGAGAAATTACCTCCATGAAGATAAGGCATATCATTATTAAACAAGATGAGCAGAAAATTGAATGGAGCTATGAAGAAGCACCCTGTGGACTCCAAATACACAAAATGCAGATGAAAGAAGGCTGGCAAAGCCCCCGAGGTAATCAGCAGCCTGGCTGGAATTCATTTTGATATATTCCACTCCTTTCCAATTTGATTCCAAAAACTGTTGACCATTTTATCCCTTACCATTTTAGAGTCAAGGTTCTCAGCATCCTGAGGATGGTAAACAGTCATCAGTGCTTCTGTACTGACAGTTTTGCTGTTATCTCTCTGGCCCATCTTTGACTGTCCTGCACCAAAATCCTTTGGACTGTCAGCAGCAGAACCAGCTGCAACCTTGAAAAAAAATTAACAGTGGTATTCATAAATAACAAACAATCCTCCAAGAAGCAGGACTGATACCAGACCATTATTGTTCATGATATTAAGTTACAGGTGCCAGATACAGACTTCTAAAATAAATGAAAAACAGCAGTCCTTGCTCTGCACGGCTGGGCTTTCAGGAGGCTGCACTTGGGAAAAAAAAGCCATCTCTCAAGCAACAAACAGTACTATGAAAGGACAAATATTCATAATGAGAACTAAGAATATGAGGATAGGGAGGCCTGACCATCCACACCACCAAAAAAACCCCATTCATACAGTGAACTATATAGAAAATCTGAGAGCACTTAGAAACCAGCATTACAGCTAGAGTTGTTTTTCAAAACCTGATGAAAAACAAGGTAAAAGAACCCAAACCAGAATGCATTCACAGTAGCACCATTGTCCAACTCATTCTCTTTCACACAGGCAGAGTTATTTACTTTTCCAAACCTTAAAACTACACGTACATGACTTATCCCTATGAACAAATTCGAAGAAATTAGAATTGCCAGAGCAGTTACCTCAGTACTTATGATGTGTTGTGGACTTGCAGCTGCATTGCATTTCATTCTGAGCTTTGCCACCAGCAGTTCAAAATCTCTCACCTCTGTGAAACGAAAAGCTGTTTTCCCTTTGGTACTAATGCTGACTCCTCTGTTGGCTGGATCTGTTTTATCCACCCCTGTGACCTACAGAACCAAGGACACATCAGTTAAGCAAGGAATTTTACCTGCTTACTTATAAAAGAGAAAACCTGTTAAGAATACATGTGTCAATGAAACAGTGTTTGAAGCACACAAGCAGACTAGATAACACAAAGTTACAAGTTTAAAGCTCAATTGCCTGTAGCTATTTTAGCAAAAGGCACTAAGTATTACGCAACAGATTTTTGACAGAGTACCAGAAATCTTCAAAAAGGTTTTCCCAGCTGTGAGAGCTTAGCTTATTTGAAAACCTTGTCTCCTTTTACCTGCTGAAGCAGTTGCTCTTTTTCCTACCATCGAAAAGCAGAGAAAACATGACTTTTGTAAGCAATCAAATGAAACAAGTTTTACAAGACTGAATTTCCACTGAGAATACTCTGTCAAAACAGCTGTCATACCACATGACAGCTAGAGCTGACTTTAATTGCCATGATGGAACAGTTACAGATTAGAGCAGTTAAAACAGTTTAATCATGCAAGTTCGAGTGTGACAATCATGAGAATTTAAACTGACTGTTTATGTTGTTAAAGGTACAGGATAGAAAACTACTGAGCACATTGTTATAGGTAAAGAAGGAAATACCACTGAAATGAGGTAACTGCAGTCCTGCAGAACAAACAGTGAGGGTCTGACAGTCCACGAGAATAAATTTAGAGCCAGCTCCTTGAACACAGCCTCTTATGTTATGGAAGTCTCTACTGTTTGCAGCACTATTTATAGATAATCAAATAAACTGTTTTATGTAGGTGGGGAACACCAAGTGTATTACTGAAATCAGTACAGCTCACCCCCCTGTCAGGTATCTTAGGTTAGGCAGTCTGTACACAGAGCATGGAAAGCAATTACAGAGCAATTATAGAACCTGGTTTATTTGTAGGCTATTGTAAAATGTGTCTGGTGTTGATGAAAAGCTTTTAACACTGGAAGACTGAAATGTGACAATGTCCCAGATTACATGAAGTCAAGATAGGCATGAAGAGAGTTGGCTGTTTTTGTCCCAGAAGTTATTCTGCAGTCTACTATAGTACTCTATAGAAATTCCAAAGCTGTTCCAGAAACCTACAAACAGAATTCCTACATGTAGTATCCAGGGTAGGGGGAAATACATGACATCACGTGAAATAAGGAGATGCTAATGAAATTCTGCTAAACTGGCACCAAACTATACAAATGCAAAACTGCTCATATAACTGATTTGTAGTTTGCATTACCTCTCTCAATGGAATGATTACACTGCACAGGCTGCCATCCTGGCTAGCAAAGCAGATGTAGTTTTCTGAAATGCACATTTTCCCATGGGTGTTATAATGACTGAAAGGAACCCATAAGAAGCACTCATGAACTTCCTTCAAGGACTCTTCTTTAGGCAGCCTGAAGAATGCACTAAACTGCTCACTGTGGGCATGGTTCTCCAGGCCTCTGGATTAAAAACAAAACAAAAGAGAAAAGAAAAGAAAAATTAAGTAAGTTTTAAATGTCTTTACAAATATGAAAGTTAAAAATATTTTGGTAAAAGACAGTAAAACATTATGCTCTCCTCTCCCAAAATCTATGGGGTCAGTCTGGAGGGTTCAATGTTTTTCTTGAAGAGGCAACAAAGGGCAGGACCACACCTACCTATTACTTTCACACGTCTATTAAATTATTTCTTCCCCACTTTATCCTTCCTCATCAGGTATCTTTGGAGATACTGTAGCTCTAATCTGAATTTTCTAATGCTAAATGCTACAAAATCACCTTTTCAAAATTCAAAATAATATAAACCTTTTAGCTGGAAGACCAGAACTGAAGATTTGATCACCTCCTGCCTCCATACAGACTTTGGATCCTGCCAACTAACAACAAATTACAAAAGCCTCACATGGCTTTGGTCCAACATTTTAATGACACACTTGGTTAAGAAAATATCAGCTTTGCTGATATTTACCATCTTCTTGAGACAAGGATTCTCCTCCTCTTTGCCTAAGCAAATACTGGGCCCAGAACAAATAAACTATGAGCAATGCATTACCTCTTGGTGATCTGCAGAGGGTCATGAAGGACTGGATCATTCTCAAATGTCTCCTTGTCAAAAAGTCTTCTAACTGCATAGTTTGCCAGCTGCTCCATGAGAAGGAATGTTTCACTAATGTGCAAAAACATGGAAAAATAATGATCTTCCCCATGGGAGCACACATGAATGCTCTCTGTCAGAATCACATTGGAAGTTTTCTCAAGTTTTGATATTTCATCCCAGGAGATGATAAGTTTTACTGAAAATAAAAATGTAAGGACACGTGAGACAGTTCTCAATATGTGCCTATATTAAAAAAGAAATGAAGTAGTAGCAGCACTAATAAAATATAATTAAACAACACAGTCAAATAATAACATACTTGGAAAGGACTACAAACTAGTAAGTACAAAATGCATTCTCTTCATATTTCATAAAAATTAATTCCATTAGAAAGAATTCTATAGAAAAACATTAAAACACACACCATGCATGACAACACAAGTTTACATCACCTCTTCCTTAGCATCAAAGCTTACTTACTTTCTGCTCCAAGCAAAAATGAGTAGAAGCTGAGAAAGTTGGTACTGAGATAGAGCCACCCTTGACAGGGCACTCTGCCCTTCCAGTAACTGCAGGAGTAGTAGGTAATCAACTTCTCCTGCTCTGGTAACCCAAAACACTTCTCAAACTTCATGAGACCCTCACGAAACTTCTCAGGATCATCTTCTTTTACAAAAGAATCTTTTCCTTCTTCAGCAATCAAACCCTACAACAAAAAATCACATTATGCATGTGGGTGGTTGTCATATATGCAGCTGCATGCACGCACACAGTGTTCTAAGTTTTAGAAGGGGAAGAAGAGTCTGAGGATCAAATCATAAGTCACAAATAAAATGTGCTATTTCAGACCCATCCATTAAGTCTCCCACACAGCTTAGGCAAGATGCACACTCCTGTGTCTCCTCTTCTGAAACAGACAGATTTTCCTCACTTAATCCCAAGAGTTCCTGGGCTAAATATTTAGCATATATAGAGTAAACAAAAATAGACCATATGCTTCCCAGGCACTGTTAAAATTATTGTGAAATAATTTATCAGCAGTTTTAGACCACTATCTAAAGGCATTTGATGTCTCATTTACCAAGTGGAGTTTATGTGAAACAATCTTACTTAGGCAGAGAAACAGGAACAATGGCACATGTTCAAGTTAACAGTCAGAATATGCAGAATTATAATGATGTCCTTGAATATTCTACAGAGGATGTATTATTTGTGTACAGTTAAAGGAAAAAAAATACTCAGCCTTTCCCAATTATGCCTGTTACTTACTCTTATCTTTCCCTGGACAAAGCTCGTAATGTCTTCATTTGAATCAAATACTGATAAAGTCTTCATAACATTGTGTTCTAACCACTCCCAATGTTCTGTTATTTCTTCTCTGCTGGATCCTATTGAGAAAGAAAGTATTACTTTAAATTAGGACAGACTTCAATCACTTCACCAAAACTATTAATCAAGAGAATACTTAGCAAGTTCCTGACTCACAGAGTAATTTAGATAGACAAGACAAAATCACAGGTCTTAAATTTCTTGTTACCTCTTGTGAACACTGAAGATGTATTCGGTGTACATGAAACACGTGCACTGCTGTGTTTTTATCTTTCAAGTCCTTTATGCAGCTCTATTTCTGTCCTTTAAATCCAAAAGCATCTCAGCTTTGTCAACATTATGTGGCTGCAGCCTGAGCTGGACTGACAGTTCCTTCCTCTCAGCAGCACCTCCCCAACACAGCACCACTGCCGACACCCCCCAGTTTAACAGGCCAAAATGTGGGAAATGTGAGACCAAACCCATGAGGCTCAGCAGGAAATTAAACCTGTGCCTTTGATATCCTCAGCTTTGATCACTGGCCCACAACAGTTTCCAGAGAAGAACTTCAAGACTGGGGCCTGCTGTGCAAAATCCCGAACACGTGTGAGGATGTAAAGCAAACATTACTGTACCCAGGGAGGCAGCAAGGACTGAGGTGCCACCAGTGAAAGCCCAGGGTTTCAGCAAATTCAGTACAGAGCCAGTGCTTTAAAGACAGTGACTCCCCATCAGATGCTGGGGGACAGGGAGAGTGAAAGAACTCACACAGGTTTGAATAAAAGTCTTCTAGAATATAAATTAATTGGCAGCTTCATCCTCCCTCCACAAGAATGCTCACCAATCAAAGCAGGCAGTGTGATCACCTCAAGCAAGAATACACCTTGAATAATTGCTTTTTTCTCAGCTTAATTTGTAAAGGGTAATTAACCAACTTTCAATGGACTCCACAGAATTAAAGTGGCTCTGTGAATGAATAGAAATTGCTCTAAATATAGTTAAATAGTCAGACTGCGTTACACTGGGTGGATTTGCAACAACACTTAACAAATTATATGAAGAGTAATTAACATTGCAATTACATTGCAAAAGTAATTCTTTTTCTCAGACTACACATGTAGACCAATTATCTGAGTCACAAGGGGCATCAGAGGCACAGAGGTGGCTCAGGAATAATGAAACTTTTTTGTAATTGCTTAAATGGTTTAGGAGCACTGTCTCAGACCCTTAATATGTAACAGCAGGAACAAAGTGTCATCCCTTCAATTTCTTCACAGAAAAAACAGTCTAGCACAATTAGGACAATTATATTATGTAGCTTTCTGTTGTAAAGCCTATCTATACAGCACAGAATCTATATAAATTCAGTCCTAAAATTAAGATTATCCTTTGTATTTTCCCAAGGGCTGTCTTGATGGCAGTAGAATTCCCCAGAGTACACTTCCAACATGCATATTAAAGTACTTTTTTGATAGCCTGTCACCAGGTCTGACTTGTGCAGAAGTGATCCTGAAATGTTATTTATTGTCAAGTCACAAACTGTTCAAATTCTTCAAGGCTGCCCTTTTAAAGTGACATGCAATTACATTAAATTAAAGCCGCATGAACAAATCTGTATTTATTTTTCCATTACCTATTGATTAATAATGCAACATAAGAAAGAGATAGAACTTATACTAGAAGAGCAACAGATATGAGGAAGAATTTAGCTCTGATCATGACTGTGAACCTGCATGTTTTAACATGCAAAGACAAAAGTAAACAAAAATATTAGGATAAACATCTACTGTTACTCCTACCTACAGCACACTTTGGAATAAGCCGACCGCGGGAGTCCATCCTGGACCGTGTCAAGCTATCCTTGCACCTTACAAAAGCAAGGATTGTATCTCTGTCACTGTAACATTGCTCAAAGGCTTTGGTAGCTGAAGGACTCCTGCAGAAAGCAGGCAATCAGAAGGTGCAGTAGGAAGAGTCCATAGATCTATTCTGTAAAACTGGAACCACGCTCTGCTGTCAAGCTCAGGCATGCAAATATTTTTAAACCACTCAGAGGCCACGAGAATGAGCAACGATGTGAGAGGATTAAGGCAGAAATGGATCCCAGGCTTTTCACCCTCCTTTTCCACCCTGTGGCCCAGGCTGGCTGCAGATCCCGCACGTACCGCAGGCGATGGACCAGTACACCTGCGAGTCCGGGGTCTGGTGCAGGATACGGAACGGGGCCACCTTCGACGTGGAGTCCAACACTGCATCCAGTGTTCCCACAAGGAGACCTGTTGTATCCAAGAAAATGTACACAGCACACTGAAACTCAAGTTTTGAAACCCACGCTCCCATCTGATTCGTTTCTGGGGGAACAGGAATGCTGCCCAAGTAAGGACTAATGAACTCTGAGAAAATAAGAAGCACAATCGAGGAGAGCACAAAGTATTCCCAGAGGAACTTCTTTGGGATGTGATATTTTGATCCAGTAAAAGCCATGAGGCACAAATGAGGGTGAAGAAGTTTTTTGAGATGACCCTGTGGGAGTGACAGCCATACAGTGTGTGAAACCAGAGCACAACCAGAAATGTAACAGGGCAGTCCCAGCCTTCAATGAGTACAAGCAGTAATTGAACTACCTCTTAATTAGTCATTTACTGTTGTTCTGTTTGCCGGGCACAGGAAAGAGCCCTTGAAGATCATAATTGGCTGTCACCTCCCTGCCACTATGTATTGAATTAGCTCCCGTTAAACAGAGTTCAGATAAAAATATACTAATTTCACTAAAAAGCCAAACTTCATCTCTCCAGAACCAGGACAAAAACACTGTCTGGGAAAATGAGGATGCATAACAAAACAAAAAAAACAACCAAACAAAAAAAAACCACCACCAACCAGAGCAGTACATTACATCTCTGGTCTTGTCTGCAATTAACAGATTTTAAGTGGCTTTTGGAAAGTAGAATTCTTTTGTAGTTCCTGACTGAAGACAGACATTGAATAAGTAACAACATTTATGTCTGTTTAAGCAGCTTGTGCTTTTTGAATGAGTCATGACACTGAGCTGATCTCAAAGATGGCTTTGCTTCAGCAAACGCTGCATTATTTCATTCATAAATCTCCTAATAACATTTTCTGTTATAATATACAGTACAAGGATATTATTCATCATTTATAAGGCTAATGCAATTCATCTTGAGCCAATGGTTAAAAGAGTGCTCCTCAAAATGCCATCACAGCTCCTGTCTCCTTGGAAGGTCATCAGATTTTAGACACAATATGTAGCTGACATACTTTCAGATCTCCATTAACCAGCAAAATTCCCATTTGATTCCTGTGAAGGCTGAGGACCCACAGCATGGAAGCCAAGCCAAAAGCTCCATGTGCTAAAATACCAGCACAGAGAAATTGGTTTTGCCCAGCCCAGGAAGTTTGGAAAAGCTTGCACCTTTGTGCTGCAGACTGGGTCAAGCTAGATCACAAGGTTCCTGTCTCACTCTGCAGCTCCTACCAAAATAAATTTAAGTTTGTACAAAGATCACCAAACATTTTTTAACTGGTCCACCAGAGTGGCTCTACAGGAGACAGAACAACCAGAGGACATGGTTGCATAGTCAGACCACACTTTGGGCCAGCCCACTGTAGGATGGATTACCCAATGGAGCACCATCAGACAGGTTACAGCATCTGTATCCTTAGGGGAGCTCTGAAACAAAGAGAATGAAGTGTAAAGCTAAGCAGGTACATATCTGCAGGGAGGGAGGCAAGGCTGAGCACAACCAGCACAAAGTATTTCTGTACCTGTCTACAAGTTATCCACGCAACCAAACTCAGAAATGTGGGGGGTGTGTGTGTGTGCACCAAAGCCATAACAGCTCCTTGTGTCATCTACAGATCACAAACTGGTCCTGCCCCTGTCAGTCCAGAGGGGTCCCACAAACAAATCCAACTGCAGATTTCATTCTATTCCTAGGACAGCACCAGTGTTCCCAGCCTTCCTTCAGCTAAGTACCTCTGTTGACATCTATCTCTTGCTCCTTTGTACCTTTCTCCAGGTACTGGCTGCTTCCTAAAAACTTCCCTCCTTAAAGCCTGTGTTACCAACTGTACTCCTGTATTTTCGGGAATCCTTTGTCACGTCCCCATTAGTGCTATTCAAACCCTGAAGCACCGTCCATCTTTCTTCCCACTCCTGTCCTGAAGCATTGTCCCCTCTTCCCTGGTGACTGGGTCTTGCACTGCTGCCTCCCTCCTTCACTTCCAGCTCCCAGTCACCTCCAGCCTTGTCTCACCAGCTGCAAAAGGCTCTTCAGGAGAACAGGATTGTACTGGGACATTTGGGATGGTTTCATAACACAACAGCTGTGCTTTGCTTTTTCCTAAAGGAAGTGCTAATTTTCTCAAGTGACATGCAGCAATATCAAATTAAGCCCAAGCACAGGAAATCATGCTGGCTTATACCTAGGAGGTTTGAGTATTTCCAAACCTACAAACACAAATGTAATTGCATTTTTATGCAACTGTCCTGATAATCTTTCTTAACCACAATTTTAATTCAAGAACATCTCACTCCTTTTGTTTCTGTCTAGGGAAAAACATAACTTGCACAGAAGAATCTGTAAGAAATTGCAAAAAAAGTTACAGAAATAAAATGTGCAATACCACATCAAAAAAAGCATTCTACAGCATCTATCCCATCCAAATGTTTTTCCCACACTGTCAACAGCCACCAAGGACAGGAGAGCAGTCACAGAAGCCTCAGCTTCACCAAAACCCCAAGGGCACTTGCAGGGCCCAGCTCTCTATCCAGCTGCGAGCCTATGAGGACGTTTTCAGAAGACCAACTTATTCCAGTTCTCACTGTTCCACTTTAATCACAGTCCTTAAATGAATTTTATCATACAGAAAGTCAACCTTCACAGCAACTTGGTTTCCTTGGCTTCCAAATGTATCAAGGGGCATCACGACTGACCCCCACAAGACTTGTAAGCTTTCAACATATCACCCTTTCTTCTAAGCCAAAGCCTGACATTACCTATCTGCTTATAATACTATGATATACATAGTAACATGGGACTTTGGGATGCTTCCTTTTACACTTTCCATGTGCCTTGCCAGTGGTTCACTCAGATGCCAATGAAGAATGCCCCACCTCCAGCTGCAAGGGCCATTCCTACATCTGAAATTCACCAGCCAGAAGTTTGAACCTTGTGGTTTTGTTCAGTAAAATAAATAAATATTTCCACAAGACAATTATGCTTCATGTTTAACGTAGCTTGTTTTAGGATGACACAAACTGGAGAGAGCCTGGAAAACTGATAGAAATGCAAAACACTCGAGAACCACAACCCACTGAGGAATGACTGCATGCTGATTCCCTGTAGCATTTCTCCTTAACAGGGTCAGTGCCAGACACCACCAGCCTATAAAGGAGTCACTTCTAGTCAGAATAGCTGCCACCATCACAGAGCTGGGGCCCCTGCAGTGCCTGATGATGCAAACAGGCAAGAACTATAAATAGAAATTCAGCTCCATACCTTGAAGTTCTCATGGAATAAAGTTTAGTATACCATGGCCAATTTCCTGTCCCACCCCTCTGTCACTTTGCTGTCCCACCATTGCTGACAAGCTCCATCAAATCATGCGCTTGTTTTAAAAACAAGCAGTCGGAAATGCCTGAGTAGGAATTCATCTCAAGCAGCCCCAGATGCACGCAGAAAAAAAGAGTTTTAGAAATGAGCATCTTGCCAAAGCAAGACAGATCAGTCCTCCTTCAGACGCGCCCACTTCCACCAAGCTGCCCGTGGAGCTGTGCCGGACTCTGCTGGAGCAGAGGTTCTTCAGCCCGTGCCGAGGTGACCCGGGGATCCAGAGTCCCCTCGTTCCCACACAGTTCCCCGGTGACCCAGAGTCCCCTCGTTCCTACATCGCTCCCCGGTGACCCGGGGGAGTCCTGCACCAGCTTCCCCCAACCCTGCCGGGTGCCCGTCCACGCCGGACTCTGCTGCCCCTAGGGCCGCGCTACCCAGGGAAAGGAAGGCGAGAAGAGCCGCCTGAGAAACCCAGGAAGGTCTGGGGCTCCAGAACTCGAGCAGATCCCCCGCCTGCCCCTCCGGCTGGGGGTTCTGGTGCCGACAGACCGCCGTCCTCCCGCTCCAGCCCTGGCCCGACCCCACGGGGACAGTACCTGCCAGCCCGCCTCCGCCCTCCTCGCCATAGCCCCGCCGCCTCTGCAGCACGAAGTACTGGTTGGAGCGCTCCTGAACCCACAGCTTGAGGGCATTTTTCAGCAGCACCTCCTCGGGCTTCAGCCACATCGCGCGGCCCCTCACGGCGCAGCGCTTCCACCGCCGTGCCCGCCCCGCGCTCGCAGCTGCGGTGCCAGGCAGGGCAGGGAGGGGCTCGCAGGGCATGCTGGGAGCTGTAGTCCTTGCCGCCAAGGGATCGCCCTGCTCTGCTGTAATAGGACTACAACTCCCATCGGCTGTGCGCTCCCCTGCCTCAGGACTACAGCTCCCGTCGGGCCCTGCGCGCCCCGGGCCGCGTGGCGGTGCGGAGCTGCCAGCACAGCCCCGGCGGCGTCTCCCGGAGCGGGGTGCGGAGTCCCGGCTTTGCTGTGCCCCGGAGCGCGGTCCGGAGGTGCCGAGTCCCTGTTTTGTGTGCCCTGGAGCGGGGTCCGGGAGTTCCTGTTCCCGACTTTGTGTACCCCTGAGCGGGGTCCGGGGGTTCCGAGGAGGGGCTCCTGTGCCGCTCCCGCCCACAGCGGTGCACCTTCCCTCCCTCAGGCGGGGCAGAAGCTGCCGTGGCCGCTCTGCCCATGGCACAGGTCCAGTTTTCGGTTGTGGCCACACCTGACTCCACTTTCAGCCCACAGGACAGACAAACGTCACTAGAGCCGGTGTTTGTTACCCAGGTGTTTTCCAGGCACTGCAGGGTGTTGGTGCACAGAGGCTCTCTCAGGCTGGCAGAAAGCACAAACAAAAGCTTCAGAGGAATGCACGCCCCGCTGCCTCCTCTGCTCCAGTCTCTGGTACCGAGCACTTCGCCGAGTTTCCATCTTTTCCCAACTCCTGCAAGATTCACTCCTGTTCCTAACACAATCTGTCACTCGGTATAAATGGGGTGAGTAAGGTCATCCTCTTTCCCAGGAACTTCTGTGCACTTCCCTTAGCGCTCCATTTCCAGCAGAATTGACCTTCCTAAGATTTTCAAGGATAATGCTTTATTGATTGTGTGTCGTACAAAAAAAACCCAGTAAACAGTTGTTTAAACTTAGCCTCTACTTTGAGCTCTTTCTAAAAAAAATTATGCACATTATGCACTAACTGTACATCACGGCCTTGGCACTTTTGCTATATCCTGCCTTCCTTCATGCTTTTCAATAGTACTTCACTACCAAAAATGCTGCTGCTAGCACTGGTCTGTTTATGAGCACAGGCACAGCGTGGTTTTGCCAAGCAGTCACAGAAATTATTTGGCAATGCCCATCCACTTCCAGCTGCATAAGCAACCACCTACCCAAAGTGTGAAAGCAGACTCAAGCGTGCAATCGCATTTAACTCACAGGAAACTTCAAAACTGGGTGAATTGCACTGGCATAAGACCTTTTTTTCTTTTCTTACAATCACCCATTGCACCACAGCAATAGGAGCTGTAGAATTGAAGAGCTGTAGTTTGGAGACTGAATATAGATTTAACTAATAAAATTATTTTACTCGTTTTTATAAGAGAAGAGGAAACAACAAATTTCTGGTGGTCTACCTTTACTAGAAAGGAAAAGTAAAAGCCCTTAACCAGCACAAGGTAATTAACACAGATGAAACATTAATGAGAGCCTCTGATACCCTGGCACACAGCTCTTCATGAGGCTTCAGTCTTCAATACTGAAGCCACAAGTAATAGATATTGCTGGGGATTTACCAGCTGAACTGATGGAGTGCTTCCTGCATGGATCCTGCTCCTCTAAGAGCATTCCCAGAGAGAGTGCTTACCATTTAATTTTCCCCAATTAGACAAGCCCCTGGATACAGGAAATTGAGGACCTAACACAGATCTTCTAATTCTGATGGTAATTTTAAGGAGAGATGCCCTGGGCGTTTCCTACCCAGAGTTTGCTTGTTTGGTGACTCACACACACACACTGGACATGTTAGGACATCGTGTTACTTGCTTATGTAACATTTAAACTTTGTTAATTGGATAAATATTTAACAGTAAAACGCTACTGCTTGGAAAATATCATTTTGTATTTCTCTCCATGTTTCAAGGTCTTGAATGTCTTTCTCTTTTCCAGTTCCCTTCAGGCACTGGGTTCTCAATCAAATACTGTTCAGATGCAAAGAGTGCTGCTCTATGGGCATAGAGGAGTTTATTTATAGCCACTTGAAAACCTTCTTAATCAGTGCACAATCGTGCTAGTGTGATCAATGCATTCTAGGGCAACACAGATCCAGTTAGTGCTGCAGAATTTTTCTTTCACTTATTCAAGACTTACCCTAGAAACCGTAAATTCCTTCCCTCAAATAACCATGTCAAGATTACATAAATAAATAGCTATATAAATAAATGTTGGTCTCACTCTGTATAACCAACAGCTGAACAACCAGTGCAGAGTTGCTTCAGGAGTATTACATAATTTTTAGTTCACATGGCATGAATGCTGCAATTTGATTTCAGTTGTGTCTTGAAATCAAAATTAATTGCTGAAGCCAGTAGCTTTTCTTTGATCTCTTCCAAACTGCAGCCATTACACCCCTGCAGGAGAGGAGCCCCAGTCACATCTGCACAGGAAAGGCACCAGTCTAAACTTGAGTGAAAAGACAGGGCAACCTTCAGTGCTGGTGTGGTACACGTGGAAAGAAATTATAATAAATCACACAGGCAAGGTAGATGTCTTTATTATGTCCAACTGTTAGGTCACTTAAGAAGTGCAGAATTTTGCCTCTGAAGACTGAGATGGAATTATATCTGTTCATTTTATGGCAAGAGTCCCACTGCTTTTATATGTTTGCACCCTTGTCATAAGTCCTGCTTTTCTATTTAAATAAAATTCCCATCTGAAACTATCTTTCTATAGGGATACCTGAAAATTTTCCTCAAGATGAGAAAATGGTATTATTTTGGTTTGAAATTTAAAATGCAGCCCTGCTGTTGGTAAAGCCTGATTTACAAGAGAGCACAGTAATCCAGCACCAGGCAACAGGCTTCCTCTCCTGCAGGGTTAAAAAAACTTTCCCAGTCCCCTTTCGAGTGCACACTAGTGTTTGAGTGAAGTGTCTAAATCAGAGCATTCCTGAGAGAGGGGTAACTCCCTCCCTTTCCCTGAGGGAGTAAACATTTAGATGTGATACCAGAGCCTGTTCAGTTTGCTCTTTGGGGACAGAAGAATTGACACGTCTTCGTGACTCAGCGGGAATATTACCAGAGTCAACAGGCAGATATTTCAGCAACTCTATCACTTGTGGGCTCATTATTTCCATTATCTTGCACATAAGCATTAGCATATCTATGGAAAACCCCAAAAGTATTGCACAATAACAGCAGTTTTTATTGCTTTTCAGGAACAACCCGAGCCCCAGGCATGTTCCTATTGGCTTCTTGCTTAGATGAGTCTGTCAGGCCACAGCACACACACGCAAAAATATATATACTTATGACCCAGAGACATTCTAGCCCATGGCATCAGCAAAAACAAGTGAACATTTTTCTGCACAGTCCCCTAAGTAGGGCTGGTAAAGGCAGCTGCTACCTATGGAAACTTGGAAACACAAAAAAGTAAGAGTGGATCTTTGACATTTCTTTAAGGTGGCCTGACAGCAACAGACCCAAGTTTACTATCGAGATGGTGTTCACGAAATTCACACTTTCATTTTTAAACCAAATCTCTTGCATAGCTACGAGTTACAAACAAATCTGCACAGGTACTGACATGGCAGACTTGCAAGTTAAGCTGCAAAACAGGAGAACCATGAAGTTCTGCCTAGGAGTAACTCCAATACTGCTCAGGTACTTACCCTGCACATGTTCCTTCAGCAGTGGGTCACATTTGATGTAAGAATCCCTCTGAAAATTTCTCTCTGAAATAAATATCTCTCTGAAAATTAGCATAAGTGCCTTGAGAGATCACACACACATCATCTGATCCTACAGCAGTGCAAGTTCATCAGTGGGAGCTTCTGCATCCTCCTCTCCCCCTGAGTTCCTCACTAGTGCATTCCTTGAGAAAGGGCTGTGCATTCACATCACCCTCAGAAATACAAGTACTGGAGAAAAGGTAGGTTTTCTGCTCTTAAAAGCCAGTAAATGTAAAGCTTGAATTCTACAAACCAACCCAAAAAGTGCCTTTCAATGTATTGATCTGAATCCCTTCCTTTTTTTTTTCCTTGAACATCGAATTTTGCTCCTATTGAACACAAAACTGGCAAATGATTTCATGAGACTGTATCCTCATAAGATTGTACTACATTGGAGATTACACACCACAATAAATTTATACCAGCTTTGTCATAAGGAAATGGAATGAAGTGCTCAGGGGCTGCATATTTACTGCTTGGCTGTTCTTTTCACTGCTCTGCACTTCAGAGGTAGAATAAAAAAGCAATCATAGCAAATGACAGCTTCAGAGTGGAGTCTGATTATAGTCAGCTTTACAACTGGAGCTCAGAACCAACTGATATTTTCTAGACTAGACTTGGAACTGAGCTAAAAAATACAAGACTTAACTGCTTCCAAACCAGCCAGGAAAGCAACAAGCTTTTACTGTAAATTATACTAGAGTACAGAACAAAGGACAAGTAATAATTTTAAAAATGTTTTTTTTCCTCAAAGCAAATGTGGACTTTGGAGTAAGGAAGGGATGCTGAGCAACCTGACAAAGGAAAAGTGAGATGCAGCCAGTCTGGTCTGTGCCTACAAGCACAATTCAGCAGCTCACTGAACACATCCTCAGGTGCTTGGATTTTCTTTAACATCGAGTACAGCTACTGGATTTCAGCATCCCAACACAATTTCAATCCATGTAACAGTAGCATCCTGCACATAATTAGCACTCCTAATTCCAATTACTTTGAGCAAACACTGCTTCTTTCTGGCCTCCCAAAAGAAGGATGTGTTTCAAGGTTGTGGGACTGGGCAATTTCAGCATCTGCTTCCATGAGAGCTGGTAATATTTTATGTCAGTCAGGATCATCAAAAATAGAGTTTTATTTACATTTACATTTTCATATTCAAATTCAATACAAATTATGAAATATTTACAACCATTTCATTTGTACTATAGCTAAGAAAATGCATTGCTTCCCCCCCCCACCCCAGATTCTTAAGTTATTTATTGGAGGCTCTAAGACAAAATACTACTAAACAACAGAAACCAGTGAAAGATGCAGAGGTAAAAAAATAAAGTGCATTTACAGGATGTCCTTAGTTACCTTCACTGGACAAGGCCAAGTCACTTACTATTGAGGCACCCAGTGTTCCTACTGGAGCCCATCTCAACTCCACACAGAGGACAGACAGCTTCTCCAACTCTGTCACACTCACAGGACATCGGCTCTCCCTGCAGCTTGTGCACTTGGGCAAGACAATGTACAGCAACACTGCAGCACTCCTCAGAGGCTGGATCATTTCTGAACAAAACACAGCAGATTCTTTGGTAAGAATCTGTCTTCCCATCTTCGGCTGAGTCTTTCCTGAAGTCATCCCAGACTCCCACACAGCCAGGACTCTGGCAGATTGATGGTGCTAGAGATGGTTGTAGCTCCCCAAAATCACTTGAGGATCTTTCAGACTAACGTTAACAAGGTTTGAAAAGTTCCTGCAGTTGTTCCCTTTACAGTAAGTCAGATTTGGCCTGTCAGCTTGCAGCTCTCTTTTCTTCCATTTTAGGAATGTGTGGTTGGCAGGTTGGAGTTGAGAGGTAGAGAATCAGTTGGTTACTAGAGAACCAAAGACACTGTGGATAAAATCCAGTTTCACAAGCATTAGTTTGCACTTTCTCCAATCAAATTAGTGCACTGAAACATTAAATACATGTTGCTTTAAACAAAACTGTCTCATAAATATTAGAACAGATCAAAATAAATTTGTTTACAATGAAAATCCACTTGAATGAATAATAAAAAAAACCCAACTCAAAACAGTTCCCAGTGGAGACAACTATGATGTAAAAAAAATCTTCTCACTTAAACAACTCAAACATGGCAGAGAAGCTTTGCTGAAGATGGAATTTTTGTTTGAGTTAAAATCTGCTGGTTTCCTTTATATTTAAGACAGCTTTATCTGGAGAGCGTTAAGACTCCTGTGGGAAATACAGTTTTAAGAAAGGCAAACCATACAATTATGATTTGGACAAGTCTATTTATCTCAACATTGCCAATGCAGTATTTTCTGCAACAGTCTTGCAGCTTTTGGTTTATATGGAATGGCAGTAGGCAGCTCCTTGCAGAAGGTTTGCACCACGTGGCTGGGCATGTTCTTAGAAGGTGACTTCACAAACAATCCTGCCTTCGGAAACTTGTGTTTCATCTCCCTCAAAACCTGGATTGTCACCATGTGAAAGGACAGTCACAGTGGAGGGCTGGGATTCCTCACTTACAGGATGCGTGTTGTCATCTGTGCAGGAGAAAACCAAGGCAAGACAAGTTAAAAAGTGCCACAGCCAAGTGTTACCACCTTAAAGCAAACCAAACCAACCTGATTTGTGCAAGCTCAACTGCACTTTTCCTACAGAGACAGAAATCCAAGGCCATGCTCCAACCACCTGTCTCCTGCTGCCCCTGGTTAGTTTGGGAGCCCATTCTTGCCACTGCCTGTCTTTTTTTGGAGATGCCTGCTCAGCTCAGTAGTGCTGAGCAAGCTGAAATTGTGTGCTTAAGCCACAGAAGGCTACAAAATCCAAGCAGAGGATATTAGCAGGTCTTGCATCTTTAGGCTGCTGAAGGCAGGCATCAACTTCTGATGTTTAGCTGAAAGTGTCCTCTTCTCTACTGGGGTGCTTCAACAGGGCCCTCCCAAACACATGCCACTTGCTGTAGCAGTGTGTCCTGCAGGAGACAGGCAGCAAATCTCAAATCTTCCCATCAGCCAGGCTTCCCATGGGAAATAGAGTATCCCCTTCCTAAGGCCATGCACAATTCAGGGGATAGTTAATTCCATTTGTTTACCTGCAACCTTCTCATTTTTAAAGCCAACTGCAACACTGAGTACGTGTTGGTAAAGCTGAGCACTAAAGAGACGTTTTCAATTTGTTTGCTCTTGTTCAAAATGATAAAGTATTTGGAAAATCTGATTTTTTTTCCCAAATAACCGTGCTCTAAAGTGTTCAAGGATGACTCAGCCTTGGCAAATCTAAAATTCAATTGAAGTATCTGTCTTTATCTTGCACCATCTAAGCTAGAGCAAGATTGACTCCCCAAAAGTTTTCTCTAAGCAACTACTTAAAGCAGATAGATCTAGTAGCAAAGCAATGCTCACTCATCCAAATGAAATCTCCAAAGAGACAAAGGGATAAGGAACATCTTTGGAGGAACATCTTTGGAAAAATTTCTTTGCTCTTGAAGTAGTAAGCCTCTGACTTTGAACTATTCTTTCATAAACTTTGGCTTTTAATTCACACTAAGGTTGTGTTTCATTTGAAAACAAAGACCAAGTGTCAGAGCTAAGAGCTAAAACAAAAGGGAAGAGTAAGATAACCCTGAAAAACAAAGTATTCAAGCCCTGTGAGATGCTATGAAGGCAACTCCCCCCTAATTCCCAGCCTAAGCAGCCAAGCACAGATGATCTAGCAAGGCAGATGGAACAGCAAACATACTTTCTGATGGTGCATGTGCCTCCTGAGCAGATTCATCTGGGCCCTGTACAGAATCATATCCAGATGATGCTGTTTCACTGAGATTGTCCTCTTCATTAACTATTGTGACAGTGGATAGAGGCCTTTGGCCACTGGATCCTGGGGCTTGCACAGGCTCAGACTGTTCTACCGGTTCTACATCCATCTTTGTGAAAAAAAAAAAGAGAAAATGGTTAAATTACAGCTTGGCAAGAGGGTGCATCTTTCCAGGAGAATAATGCCAGCAAGGATTGAGTCTGGAGCACTTTTACACAGAGGGGAAAAAAAATGAAATGGAGTAAAAGCTCTGCTGTTAACCTCCAGCATCAGAGGTGAAAACAGTTACTGCTTAATTGAGTGGGAAGTTCAGACACAGCTCCTGCATTGTTTGCCCAGTATCAGGAAGAGTCTTCCTTCCACTCAGTGCAGATCTGCCTCCCCCAGGCAAACTCTTACATTTTAGCTGGTGCAGGCAGCATCAGGCACTGGCAACAGCATCTTCCTCTGGCATTTGCAACAATGAGCAATTACAGAGCACATCAGGAACTCCTGATGTATCCTAGGAAATCGTGCAGTGCCAGAAATGTCGTACACGCTGACACATTCACTTTTCAAAGGCTTCAGGTACTGAGCAACTGAAGAGAAGCTGTTTTCAGGACCAGCATGAGTTGTCAAAATCTGCCTGAAGGTTTGAGGAACACCCTTAGCTGTGAGCACAAGAGTTAAGAGTAATTCCTCCATCAGGCATGAGTCAGCTTTGGCTGACATTCTGCCCAAGCCTTTAGGTGATACCAACTCACACCAGGTCAGCTGCAGGCTTCCCTAAAAGGGAATTATTCCTACAGCATCTGCCCACAGACATGGCAACACCTGTGCTTGTCACCTGCACTCTAGAGGCAGCATGGAAAAGCTCCAGATGTGGTCAGGACACCGGTGTGACACTGTGAGTGGCAGCTGCCACCACGACAGGCTCCTGGCTTACCTCAACACCCAACACTTTGAGGATGTCACATTTGCACAGAGGACACGTCCCGTGCTCCAGAAGCCAGGGGTCAATGCAGGTCTTGTGGAAGACATGGCTGGGGGAAGAAGGTGGCCAACAGGTTAGGTTTCATACCAGAACACTGCTCATGTGCCAGCTATGAAGGACCCTTTTGTAACACCAAGAATTTATTCCTTCTAGAATTGATGACCTTCTTTTGCCACAAGTTTCAGCTGAAAGTTATGGATAGTTGCTGTTTCAATCTGTAGCTAGTTTGTGCATATTAGTATCCTGATACAATTTGTTAGAATTCAGCATTATCATTTCTGCTACACCTAAACAGTCTAAAGCTGTTTTTCCAAAACTGAGTACAATACATTCCCAACTGATAATTTAAATGATAAAACGACTGACATCTCAGCCTTAGCTTTAAGGTTAACTTCTGTCATGCAGATGACTAAATAGCATTATTTCTGTTGTAATTGCATAGGCAAATCATCTCACAGAGTTTTGTCCTCAAGATAAACTGTACTCCCACCCATTTATTGTGTCTGTGCAATCACTGTGTATTCCAAGTGGATAGCTGGCAGGCTGTAGACTCAAGGAAGTAAATATAGTTCAGCCATCACAGATACAAACGTGTGCTTCTATTAAGACACTCAATTCCACAATGGGTTTAAATTAGGCCACAGATTTAGGACGATGACTTGGAATCCTGTAATCTGTCTGTCCCCTCAGCCTGAATAGAAACAGCAAGGCAAACAAGCACTGCTCAGTATTAATCAACCCTATTATGAGCTAAGTGCAGAGATCACCACATCCAGTGCTCAGGATCCAAGGATTCTCCAATTCAGCTCACATAATCAGCGCTTCCTTCCAGCTGCACCAAAGTCATGTGTAGAATAAAACCTGAAACTTCCTTGACGCCTATTTTAAGTCCTTGAACTCAATACTGGACTTGTGAACCTCTGCAACCATAAATTCCTTCAGTTTGACTCTCTGGACAAGAATTCCCTCAGCAAACACTCACACCCCAAGGACTCAGATACCACCAATGTGACTCACAGGAACATTCCTTTGATTGGTTCTTTCACAGATACAGTTAAATGCTGTCAACACGCGGGGTCTCAGTATTGAGGTCAACCACCAGAATCAAGCAGGTTCTTACAGTAAATATCCATTTACAACTCACGTGAGGGAAAATTTAATAGACTTGATACTGGCAGGTATCACCACTTGTGAAGATTATCAATCCATGTAGTCATTTTAACCTAGAGAGCTACATTTGGGCCACAGAGGAACAAAACATCACAAATGTACATAAAGGCAGTCTCATAGCAAATGCAGCAAATTTGTGTATAAAGAACACAATCAAAGGATGTTACTCCACTCTCACCCGAACAAGCCATGCTTTGTCTGCAGGTTCATCCCAAGATTAGCAGGGTTTATAGGGAAATAATGAGAAGTCAGGTCTTTGGAGCCTGTCTACAAGTTTCTGTACTCGTGGCACTTAGTCCATTAACTGAACAAAATTACTCACAAGCATAAACACAACAAGACAACTGGATAATCATTAACATACATGCCTGAAAGGTTATTCAGTTTGGGTTTGTTTTTTTTTTAAAGTATTAAGGATTAGATCAAGGAAGTTGTTTGATAACACCTTGGCAGGCCAACTTTGTATTACCACAACAGTTTAGAGGTGCTGCTGCTTGGGAGCAGAGAAAGCCTTTGCTGAATTGTAACCTGGGGCACAGGTAAGCCCATCTGAGATCTGCCAGTGTTTGGCAGCACACAACAGCACCAGCCCATTTTTCTATTCTTCAGAACTTCATTTCCCTACATCAAAATGTTTCCAAGTGCTTTTTGTAACCCTCCCTAAGGGTTATGACAGCTTTTCCTTTGCTCAGGTTGGGCAGTTCATGTGCCAGCCCTCTGATTTTAGAAGCTTGGCCAGAGCAGTTCCAGTCAGCAGGCACGGGGGGGAAATCCCACGGAACAAGTTTCCTTAAGCCCTGAGGCAGCTTTATTGCTCACCTTAGGAGCAATCACATTAAAGCCTTAGTGCTTCACTACTGGGCTTTCCACAGCAGCAAGACACAACAGGAGAGAATTCTAGAAAAATAAACTGCTATAGCTCTATTTTGGTCTCTGTTTCAGAGGATGCACACAAGAACAGAAATGCTTTCTTAACTATAAAAGCCAGCATGGTTTAATAAATTTAGCAGAAACCCAACCCTCTTAGTAAACAGCAATTTAAAGGACAACATTTTGCCAATTACCTGCAAGTTAATGGTAACACTCTTATACAGCAGTAAAGGAAGAAATCCTTAAAAAGTGCTGGCATCCCATTGAGGGGCACTGTGGTCTGCCAAGTTATGTGTGTCAATCCTCTCACAGGGGAAGTGATGAATACAGGCCATTGGGGCACACTACAAATGTGTATTCTGGTGCTCAAAATATTGTTTTGATAGATATTCAAGAATTCTCACTGTACAACAACTTGATGAAAGCTTGTTAACAAACATGGCAGAATTTTGGATAAAGGGGCAGTTTGGAAGACAACTTACTTGCAAGTCAGAACACGCATTACATCATTGGGCTTGTACTGCTCAAAGCACACAACACAGGAATCTCCATCTGGACCAGTTTCCTAAAACAGTGAAATGAATTTACAGCTTTAACACACTTTGAAAGCTTCCTCTGAACCCCAGTCAGATTTACTGCAGACAAAGGGGTCTAGCTAGAGGCATCCATGATGCTCCCAAATATAATCCTTTATAAACACACTTTGTGGGTTACTCACAGTCAAGCTGACACTTCAAAAGAAGCATTGAAAGTTTAAACCCATGGTTTAGAATTCCAGCTGAAACTGTTATTGGATTACTGGAGGCACTAGTGTAGAGGTTTAGAAACTGCTGCCTCCAGTTTTAGTTACAAGAGCAGCCAGGGAAGCTGATTAGATTCTAGTTTATGTTTAAGCATCCATGCCAGCAAATCAGGTCCTCTCACATCAGCAAGACTACGAGCAAGCAGCAAACAAAATAAACAATACAAATAAAGAGGCCCGGAAAAGGACCTGGTCTCTGCTACCAAGAGTTAGAGGCTCAGAGAGAGACCTGCTCCAGCACTAGAGCACTCCCTGGGTTGCATGCAAAGGCTGTGCTGTAGTGCAGGGGAGGTGACAGGTCAGTCCTACCTTGTCCCCTTCCTTCAGGGTGCGCAGCTGCATCTGTTCAATGGCCTTCTTGGCCCTGGCCCGCAGCCGCCGCTGTGACACAAAGCAGTCCTGGTCAGACACAGCCCCTCTTCTGTTCCTTTACCAATACTCACCCAGTGCCCACTGCAAGCAGGCAACACTTTTAAAAGCCAGATGTTACCAAAACAAGCCAAGTAAGCATGACCATACTATTTGGAGACAACATGAAATAGAATTCCGGGACACACTGATGTGGTTAGTGACTGGATGACACACCAAGACTGCACTTACTCTGCTCTGGTTGTACCTAACCTTTTCACAAAGCACAGGAATTGTAAGGGTTTTTTATTTTGACAAGATGCAAGGTAATACCTTGATCACATTAGACCCAGCCAAAACAAACAAAAGCCTTCAAGGTGACTTGGTACAGAAGACTGAGTTTAACAATCAACAATTGTTTTATGTTATATTTATTCACTTTAGGACACCTTCCTGCTATAAAGTGATGAAAGGTGAGAGAGATTCTTTACCAATCAGCACCAATATATCCTGAACTACTCCTCTGCTTGCACTGCTTTACAGCTTGCCTGGCAATGAACTGCTGCTGTCCAGCTGTCCCTGCAGTGCCTGCAATTAGCCCAGGAGCCAACCTCTGTTTAAAGGTCACAGGTTGGTGCTGTTCCACTGCCCCAAAGAATGGGGCTGTCCTCTCCCTACCCAGTGCACTTCAGGCAGCTCTGGCACTGCCATCCCCAACAACACTCACCTCAGCGACAGACTAGATCCAAGTCTTGCAGCTAACCAAAAAGCCTCTTTCCAATCCCACTGCTGTGTGCAGGAGCCCCCACTGTTGGCTTTCCAGCATTCCATCTCCCTAGGCATCTTAGCTCAATTACACCAAACTTTTCCAAGGGCAGTACTGGTGGCACAAGTGCAGGAGGACAAGTGGGAGGAGGCCTGTTGCTGACACCCAAAAATCTTGCAAGGACTGGCCATTCAATCTGCATGAGATTCCTCGTGCTGAAGCAGTTACTGGCAAACAGGTTGATTTATACATCCCCCTGAGACCCTGTCAAATAGCCCTGGCACAAAATGAACTATTTTTGTATCAGCATTGTTTTTGTGCCCTAAGATAAGAGTGTCCATGTGCATGCTTTAAGAGTTTAATAGCTGACAACTATCAAGGAAGAGACACATACAGTGCCAAAAGTGAGGGATGCAGATTTGTTTAGAAACAAGAACTACTGAGGTTTCCTTGGAAGTTTGTGAAGCTCTGCTGAAGACATCAATGTATGTTCCTGTATATCACTTATGGTTAACTTTGAAATGATGCTGCCTTTGTCAAGGTTTGAGACTGAAGCCACAGAGCAGCAGCCACATACTGCTGATCACTGAGGCCCCCAAATTCTGAGCAGCAAACGTGGCAACATCAACAGAGCAGGAATGCAGCAATGTAAGAACTTCTCATACGTGGCCAGAATTGCCACCACTACTTGTTATTAACTGCAAACTAAACTTTCTAGGAATGTACTCCCTCATCCAGTATCTCATCTACACATCTAACGCCTGGCCAAGCACATTAGACAGGACCCAACTGGCTGCACTGTTAATAATTTACTTGAAACAATATTTTAAGTTTTGCATGGGCACCAGTTTAATTGCTCCTCATTAAATGCATCAATGGCAAAGTCACCTTTAACACTGATTTTGGCAAGTACAGCAGAACACCCCTCCAGGGGATGGAGAAAGGTTGCAGAAGCAGCTTTATGTTGGAACAGTCTACCAGGATACTCGAGCTTGGAATGTCAAGGCATTTTGTGAAGCCAAGTTTTTCAAACAAATGTGAAACATGAATTATGTTAGAACTGTAAAAGCCCCAACACAGAAAAAAAAAAAACCTAGAAAAAATAGCTAAGCTTAAGCTTTAAGCAAAGATGTATCCCTTAGCATTTTAAAGACCAAACAAACAAATTCAGTCATTTTTACAAACCTCACCACAGAGGGCTGGGGGTATAAAACCACGACAGCACAAACTCACCTGCTCCCTGGACTGGGCCCTCGCCATAATGAGCCTCCGAGCAGAGTAAGAGACGTAGCAGCCCACAGTTGCTGCTGCCACGATGAAGAACGACACAGAGATGAAGAGGATGGTGAAGATGTTCATGGAAAGGCTGCGCTTTTTGCCCACTTCGATGACCATGGTGACTTTCATGCCGCTCTCAATCCGGCGCAGGATTTCCGTGCCTTTCACGTTGCCGATCATGATCGCCACGATCTTCTCAGCGCCTGCAAAGAAGGGGAGGCCATGCTCAGCTCCCAGGGGTTGTATCACAGGCATTGTCTTGGATGTCCTGCCTCAAGTGCTGAAGAAATGGCTGTGGGAGGTTTCTAAATAGTGTTTATAGATTCAATGTGAACTGATGGAACAAGTGTCATCACTGCGTGTTTGTCCAGCTGCAAGGATGTCCCATTACCTGGGAGCAGCACAGGTAGGTGAACCATGTTTGGAGTTCATTCCTTTCCACAGCATTCCTCACTCCTCCATAGGACAGACTGTCCTGTTTTAGACACGACACTTTGGTGATTTACATTTCAACACGCCTTTGAGCTACAGGAAGTTAAAAATAAATCCTCTACAGAGTTAGGTCACTGGGGATTGTGATATCTGTACAGGGATTGCTTCCTGCAATGGATCCAACTCCCTCCCTGCTCCACTGCTACTTCTTAACACCTCTTTTCTAAATTTGACAGTACTTTTGAGTACTTCCCCAGACACTGAGCAATCAAAGACACAGATCACCCTTCACTTCTGTATTTTCAGCAGCAACAGAGAAATGATTGAGGGAGATTATACAGTGAATTCTAAGTGTTTTTATGAGTTTCTTCTGCAGATTTAGAAGGAAGCAAATATGAAGGGAGGTGTGGTCCACTTTCAAACAGTTGGGGGCAAGATGCCAAATGCCATCCTGATTTTAACAACAGGTTAAAACAGGTTTATTGGCTAAGCTGAACACCACAACAAGTCACAGGAATAAAGGTGTTTATAGTAGGAAGAAATTTCAAGCAACTCCAAGCACAGACCACAGCAAACTGGTTTCCTTTCAGTGACATGCAAGGGCTTGAGGACACTTGACACCATTTGTAGAAACATTAGAAAGTCCCAACATAACAGAGAGGCTCTCAAGAGGGAAAAGGAAAAAAGGGAGAAAGGGTGATGAGTAAATTATCACTCCTCTCTCTCTCTAAACTAAATACAAGAAAAGCAGATTAGAGCCCAGCTAATCAGGAGTCTCACTGCATTAAAGCATCAACTGCACAACATTCATAATAGACATTGCATGGGGGAAGAATAAAGCCTGTTACAAAGTGCTATTTTTAGCTAACCCCCTGGCCAAACACTCTTTAATGGGAAGACCAATTGTTTTTCCCTCTGCTGAGTTAAGTTATTCCCCTCTGCTGAAAGTTACTCAATTTTCAGCTACCAAAAAACCCCTAGAATTGCTGTTAAACCACAAAGGCTGTCATTAGAGAAAGTGTTTATTAGTTTTCCAGCTTGTTCACATAATGCTTGTGATCCAACACAGCAAGCAACTTTCCTCAGTGGGACAAAAACTCATCTTTTATTCAGAAAGCTCCTTGTAAAGACAACATCACACAGAGAAGAGGAAAAAAAAGTCTCCCAGACTGCAACTACCCTTTAGGTTGAACCAGGGGTTATACATCACATGTAAAATGAGCTGGAGTCAGGTGTTTGCAGCAAGCAAAGAAGTCAGAAGCTGAGGCTTGCTTTCAAAAGCACAGAAAAAAGTGTGGAAGAACAGGCTGCAACAACGAGAAAACAAAAAACATACAAAAAAAAAAAGGCAAAAAAAGGTTGCTCTACCCTATTCCCCTATATTTCTGCATGTCTCACAGTAAATCCATCTTATGGTTATGCACAACAGAAGACACAGCATTAATTCCTGTTAATGAAATGTCACCATCAGCCTGCAAAACCACTGCAGCTGCTAAGCCATCCATTGTGAACAAGGTTTAATTACCCTTAAAGAAAGAAACACATTCCATTTCAGTCTCAGACTGCTTAGTTCACAGGGATGCCATCAGATGACAGCTTTAATCCTCACAGACCCTTCTCAACCCCAGAGATTTCTGTTGCAGTTTCAGCTGTGCTTTAAAAGCTGGTGGCTTTGACACTGGCACCAGGAGGGCAAAGTGAGTTTGAACTCTCAAAGGACAGACAGGTTCTCCTTAAGCACAGCAGAAATGCTATCTGAAGGCTCTTTCAGGAGATGAAATACAGCTCTAGCCTTGGTGCCTGAATCACTGTTTTTATCTGTAAGATATGGTGCTGGCAGCACAGATCACTAATAGTTTGCCTTATGCCTTGGTCAAAGGAGTGAGAGGCATTCCCCTGGCACCCCTCCAACCCCACCATCAGCAAAAAAGGCACGAGGAGATAAAGCTACCTCCTGTTCTTTAACACAAAAGACACTGTCAGTTCACACTCCAACCATTTCATACCAGTTTGGCACACCTGGCTCCTCAGGCACGTAAGAGGAGTATCTGATAGCCTGCCTTTCATGTATAGAAAAAAATAAACACAATGTCTTGAACATTGCTTATCTCACTGTACTTGAGTAGCAAGAAACGGGATTTCTGGTGGTTATCAAACAGGCTGGTACAAGCTTGCTGTTATCTGTTACAGTAGAAGGAAAAATAAACTAACAGTGTACACAGAGTGAGCTGGTATTACCTGTGTTACGTAATTCACCTCAGATGACAGGCCAGCACTGCACATAAAAGCCACCAAATTCAGCAGCACCCCCACTCTAGGGACACGAGGGCTTTCCCTGGCCTCAATGAAACCAAGCCCTGCAGGCCAGCTCTGCTCTCACCCATGGGGCAGTGGGGATAAAAAAAAATAAAGTGCTGATTGCTGTCATGCACAGGCACAAGGCAAAATCTCATCAGGAACGTGCCCATCCCCACAGTCAGCCTCCATCCCACTGTCAGAGGAAACGCCTCTGTTGCCCTGAGATAAGCTCTCCCCTTTGCAAGGGGGAGGGTGATTGAACTCAGAGTTCAGCAGCAATATAAGCCTGGATAAGTTGAGTTGGTAGGCTTGCTCATTCTTCCCCTGCTTGCATGTTCTCCAAATATCACCTCGCAGCAAGATAAAAAAAAAAAATTACATTCAGGTTATTTTGCAGTTATTTAAAGCTACAGCCCCTTAGGATCTAAACTGTTTGACTGAACTGTCTTTTTCCTCACACTATTACCTAAGCTTAATTAAATCTACTTTCAGCTTGCTTTCCTTGGCATATGGCACAGTGTCTGATCTCTTCCTCCTAAACACACAAGCTTTTCAGCACACAGGGGCAAGCAGTCACACAAAATCATGGAATGGCTGGGGTGGGAAGGAAGCCCTGGAGATCACCCAGTTCATCCCCCCTGCTGCAGCAGGCTCACCCAGAGCAGGCTGCTCAGGATCACATCCAGACAGGTTCTGAACATCTCCAGTGAGGGAGACTCCACAGCCTCTCTGGGCAGCCTGTTCCAGTGCTCAGTCACCCTCACACTAAGGAAGTTTTCCCTGTCGTTCAGATGGAATTTTGTGTTTCAGTTTGTGCCCACTGTCCCTTGTCCTGCTCTGGGCACCACCAAAAAGAGCCTGGTCCCATCCTCCTGACACCCACCCTTGGCACATTTGTGTGCCCTCTCGGTTTGCTCACCTCCAGCCCGAACAGGCTCAGCTCCCCCAGCCTCTGGTTGTGTGACAGATGCTGCAGTCCCTCACAGGGCTTCTCTGGACTCACTGCAGGTGTTCCACATCTGTCTTGAACCAAGGAGCCCAGAACTGCACACAGAACTCCAGATGAGACCCCACCAGGGCAAACAGGGGCAGGACCACCTCCCTTTCCTCTCCCAAAGGCACCCCAGCCTCCCACTGGCCTTTCTGGCCACAAGAACACACTGCTGCTCATGGGCACGAGTCCACCAGGATGTGTGGGGTCTGCTTTTCAACTGCTCAGCCCCAGCCTGTAGGGCTGGCCAGGGTTTTTCCTCCCCAGGGGCAGCTGAACTCCATTAGGAGAGAACTCCTCTGTGCCCAGCTCTCCCTGAATGGCACCACAGCCTCCAGGTACACCAGCCACTCCTCCCCAGTCTGTACCATCAGCTCAGGACACACACTGTCCCTGCACACACAGCAGGGGTGAGTAAGGTGAACAAGACAACAACACACAGAGAAGGATGATTTCCACACTAGGAAGTGTGGAAATTTTTTTTTTTTTTTTTTTTTTTTTTTTTACCAAACAGGCTAGGTGTAAAAAGGGGAACACCAAAACCAAATGTAGTTTTACATGATGTGAGTTTCCAACAGTCCCCAGGGAATACTGGAGGAGGAAACCAACCTGCACTCTATTTAGTTTAAATACTGTTGTTATTTGTCAAGTGAATCCAATAGTTACCAACCCTTTTTTCCTCCCCCTCCCCACTTCTGAGCCTTCAGGTTTTACATAAATGCTCCTGTCCCCTAAACCTTAGAACATTTCTAACATGAAATCATCCTCTAAAACAGCAGCCAGGACAGTAACATTTTTCAAGGGCACAGAAATGAACGAGATCTTGTAGGACAGCTCTCTTCACTTGCTGTTTGGTCACCTGCAAGACTACAGTACCACCTTTCAACCTAGCAGACAGCATCTAAAACCTCCTGGAGAAACAGCAAAGTTCCCAATGAAAATGCTTTGGTGAGTTTACTCCATAATTTTCAGCAGTTGTGATTTAGTAAATTCACCGCTCACCCTCTCTGAATGAGAATGAGCTCACCACATGCTGGTGGCAGCTAAATGTTCACTGGGAACAAGTGAGTTTGAGAAAGCCAGTGGTGAAATGATGTAAGTGGGCAGAGCCTCGGGCAGAAAGCATCTGTCTGTGAGAAGATGACAGCTCTCAGTGCACACACTGGGGAGCTGTGCTGAGCTGGCTGCTGTGTGCTCACCAGCACATTCAAGGCTGGAGGCAAACAAGCTCTGTCATTGTTTTAGTGACACGATGTCCCTCACAATGAAGCCTCTGCTACCACAGCTGCCACTTGGGATTTTAATTCATCCTTTCACGTTTCAGCAGCCCAGTAAACCCAAAGTGCAAGGGCACTTCACAGATCTATTCCAGGCTATCTTAGGGATGATGCCTACCCTACAGTTTTCCACAGCACAGAGGCTCCTAAAGGACATCATGAAGAGCAAGGGCAGGGATCAGAAGCTGTCAGTAGCACCAGTCAGTCTCATCCAGTTTCTCAGTGACCCTCCTGCTCCCCACAGACTGCTCACAGTCACTGTCACACCCCACCATCCCCTGAGGGTGGGAGATCAGGGCCACCAGCCAGACCCACGTGCTACAGTTGCTTATCTGAATGCCACTACAGCTGTGACATTAATTTACCCTCAACCAGGCAGCCAGGAGAACCAAACGGAGTTTTGAGTGCATAAGGACAAAGTTGCAGCACATACACATCAAAAAGCTGAAGAGCTACAAACCCCAGGCACTACAGACTGCAAATACCCTCCAGGCACAGTAGATGGATGCAAGGTGCTTCTGAAAAAGGAACTGTAGGAAAGGTAGGAAAGGCTTAATGATCTGCAGAAGCTCATCTGGCATGGCCAAGGAACATGAGAGAGGAAGTGTCATTAATCAGATCCTCCATCCTCATTCCTCTCCTCACATGTCCTCGGCACAAGCACAAGATGTCCACTCAGTGCAAGGAGAGGTGCACTATTTGTTTACACAAGCTTACAAAGTCTCAGCACAGCCTGCCTTGGGATTGCGATTCTGACTCAATCTTTAATGGTTTTACAGGTCACATCAGCCTTTTAATACCTTGGCAAAGCTTTAGCTTGTTTCTGCAGATCATACCTCACAAAAAGCAGTGGAGGACATCTAGACGCTTCTGCCATGCACTGTTTTCTCTAAGCATATGGAGGTAAGGCTTCACCTCAGTGAAATTCCTGCAGAATAAGTTAAGTAGAAGTGCTACATAATTAACCTTTCCTTCCCCTTTCACCCACTGATGCAAGTTTACACTTGAACCAGACCTTGTTAGCCTGAGACTTGTTGTTACTGCCCGAGCCAGAATCATTTCGCTGTGTTCCCCCAGAATGAGCCCTCTGCAGATCAGGTGATGTGCTTCTCGAGTCTAGAGTTACAACACAAGAGAGAAACCAAAGAAAATTCTCACAGCTGCTTTCTGACCTGCAAAGAATCCTTCTCCACCAGCTGCAAGGAAATACTGAACACCAAAGAATGCTTCCCACGGGCACCACCATGCCCTCAAGCCAAAGCCACCCAACAGCCTGGTTCTACCTTAAGGCAAGGTCCACCTTTAATACAAACCAACTCTTGCCCTGCACTTTTTCCCCACACCGCTGCTGCTTTTCTCCAATCAAATGTCTTTTTCAGAAGGTCAATAGAGATTACACAGAGGTGCAATTATGAGCACACAGAACTGTACTTTGAAACCCTGCTCAGCCTGACACAGAGTGGTACCATCTTAAAATGTGCAGTTAAAACTCAAGTTTGCTAATTGATATGGGTTTGTGTTTGTGAACCACAAAGCAAATTTTCCTTTGGACTCCATTAAATTCTTGACATTCTACACGTTAAAGATGATTAGGCAGGATTTGATCATATCTGATTTGGTCACTCACTGCATTCTGTTGTTTTAATTGCCAGAGTTGTTTGCTTTTGTTGGGTTGTTTTTGTTGTTTCTTTTTTTTTCTTAGTTAGCACTTTAGCACCAAAAGGTTATATGGTGCACTGATGCAATAAAGAATTCATCAGACTAAACATGATGATTATAAGAAAAAAAGTCTCTGGAAGCAGGATGACTAGGACAAATATTGCTGCAAATACAGGCCCATTTAAGTCTCTAAAGAAAAAAGTTGCTTCAAAAGCCAAGTTTGAACCCCCCAGAAAAAGGCATACTACACTTTTAGATAAGTTTCTCTTAATAACTTTGTGCTATTTTTCAAGGTTCTACCAAACTTAAAAGTTCTAGCAAAGAACGACCAAAGTTCTTTGAAGGAAAGTGTATTGTGCCATACACTTTATCAGAGCTCTTCCCTCTCTGCCAGGCAGGTGACAGCTCCATGCCCCACAGGTGAGAGCACACAGTCCTGCTGGCTCAATTCCCCCTCACCCCTCATCTCCTGGCTACTTCCCACTGGCTCAGCTTGGAGGAAGTGTTTGGCCTTGTTTGGCTTCACTTGATGGCCCCAGTTAGAGCAGAAATGAAGCCAAACAGGAAACCCAGACTGCAAAGTCACGGCCAGCACAGCCACAGCCATTGCAGACATGGCAGGAGCTGTCTTTGCACAAAGGCCACTCTTCAATGAGCACAGCCACCTTCCCCAGTGGCTCCAGGAGAGTCACAGCACCCAGTGCCACCAGTGAGGCCAGGATTGGGGAGCCATCCCAGAGCACAGCTCAGCCACGGGCAGTGTGACCAGCTCTGCCCTCCTAAGTTTGAGGAGCAGTGCTGTAGGCTGAGCTCATCAGCTTTACACACATTTAGGGAATGTGTGTGACTTGTGGCTCGCTCCATCTTGGCCGTGCCATGTTCAAATCCTGCAACGTTTGTTGAGTTTGAGCAGAGAGCCCTGGCCCCCAGCAGGGGCACAAGGCAGGGGTGGTCCAAGCACAGCCAGGGGTCACTCTGGTGACAGTGTCCCCAAAATCCCGTGAGCAGGAGGAAGAGCATCGCTGTGGGAAGAGCCAAGAACAGGGACTTGCACACAGATGCAATGATAGAAAAAAGAACTCAAGTCCAGAGAAAAAGAAAAGGGAGGGTGGAACAGGAAAGTGAGGGACTAAAACAAAGACAAGTAATAAAAGCAACAGCAGCAACAAGCTTAGCCCAAGCTTAGCTTAGTAATTGTGCTGTGACATGGCAAGGAGGAGTCAGGCAGGTTAAATAAGTGGTTTGACAGAAGCTGTCTTCTCCAAGGAGTCCCTGTCCTATTTGTCTGCAGTTCAGCTGGCAAGTTTCAACATGCCCTCGAGTATCCATCCCATCATGCAGGATAATCAGGACAGCTTGAGCCACTCTGATGTAAATGCCTCGGCAGAAAGCTTAAGGACAGCAGAGGAGAGGAGGGAGCTCCTCCGGGAGCAAACCCTGCCAAGAGCCCACGGCTCATCCCGAGAGGCAGCTCCCAGCAAGGTTAGGATACTGTAAAGTCAGGATGGAGGAGGAGCAGGAGCACACGGTCCTTCCCCTCAGGAACAGGTTCAGCAGTGCTCTACCCAGGCCAGCAGTGCCAAGGGAGCTCCTCCAAGAGCTGCAGGATAAGGAGGCACACAGTGAGCAGGGCTCAGGGCAGGGACGCTCTGTCAGTTCAGCAGGAGGAACTCGCCCAGCAGTAGCCAGATCTCAATAGCATTTGTCAGCTGATCATTTGATTACGTAAGAAAGCCTTGCTTCAGAAAGACCAGAGCCTATCCAGACTGTGTGTTTTGAATTCTGCAAGCAGAGTACCAACAGCCCTACAGCTCTTTAAGACTGCAAGCTCACTGTGACAGCAAACCTCCAGAGGCAGCTACTGTTTTCTTGTCTCACCACAACACTTCCCTCCACTGCTAACAGAAATCCTCTTCACTCCTTCTAAGAGGGTTGCTGCAGGGATATAATTATTTTTCAAACCACTCAGTATTAATTTCCATTGTTCGATTTCTCTCCAGAAGATGGGGCTTCCCAAAGCAGTGTCACTTCACAGAATTTCAACACACCCAGGAGGACAGAGCCACCAAAGCCATTCACCCTGTCACACACAGGCCACCTGTCACCAGAAGGCATTTACACAGCTTTCAGCCTAGGTCTGAAGGCTGAAATGTCTGAATGTTACCTGTTTCTCAGGTAATATTAGCCTAAAACAGCCAAACTTCATTCTCCATTTGAAAGATGGGCAGGTCAGGAAAAATCTTCCACTAAGTAAGAGACTTTCTACAGCAAGAGAAGAGGAGCTCTGTCATTAGCCTCCGCAAACTGGAGAACAACCTTTGAAGACCTTCAGCTACTTGCATTGCAAGTGGCATTTTGCTGCTGAAAAGTTACCCACAGAAAAGTCTTGTTCTTCTATGTCTGGTTAGTGTGCAGGGCATAGGGAGAAACAGCGTCTGAGCATGGAAACTCAGCCTACTTTATAGCCCAGATCTTAACACGCATTCAAAACCTCAGCATCCATCACCGCTGGCGACTACAGGCTGAGGCCAGGGACCCAAACCAAGCGGAGATCGTGCCTCCCGCACAGCCCCCGCCAGGGCCCGGCGCAGCCCGGCCACAGACAGCGCTCGGCAAGCGCCCACTCGTCCCTAGCCCCAGCCGCACATTTCGGACACGGTTACTCATTAATCAGAGAAAAAAACAACATCATCAGAGCCCGAAACAGCACTGGCCAGTCCGGGCAGAAACTCCTGTGGTGCGGGAAGAGGCAGCGACATTCCCGGCTGTTACCGAGGAGCCGCGGCTGTGCGGCCGGGCCGAGCCGTGCCCCGTTCCCGCAGCCCCGACGGAAGGGAGGCAGCGAAGGGGCCGCTCCCGGTGCGGGGACCCCTCTGCTTGCGATCCCTGCCCGTTCCCCGGCGCTCACCGTGGTGGGACATGGGCAGCACCTCGTTGCCGGTGCCGCGGTAGTTGTAGATGACGGCGGCGGCGGCGCCGCGCTCGGCGGCCAGGCGGATCTTGTCGGCGAAGGAGCAGCCGCCGCCGCGCTGGATGAGGGCGAGCCAGCCCGGGGAGCCGCCGGCCGGGGGGGCCCCGCTGAAGTTGGT
>VZSR01002045.1:4274122-4303195 GCA_013398615.1 Brachypodius melanocephalos
CCCCCCCCAGCAAGAGAAGAGGAGCTCTGTCATCAGCCTGTGCAAACTGGAAAACAACCTTTGAAGACCTTCAGCTACTTGCATTAGAAGCGGCGTTTTGCTGCTGGAAAGTTACCCACAGAAAAGTCTTGTACTTTGCTCGTGTCTGAGCTGGTTACTGTGCCGGGCATAGGGAGAAACAGCGTCTGAGCATGGAAACCCAGCCTAATTTACAGCCCAAATCAACTGCACAGTCTTAACAGGCATTAAAAACCTCAGCATCCATCACCCCTGGTGACTACAGGCTCAGGTCAGAAACCCCAAACCAACTCCTCCACCAGCATCCACCCCTCCAGCACAGCAGCTACAGGTTTTGGCAGCTCAGTACCACAGGGAGATTGGTTTGGTTGTGCTGCTGCAGTAGCAGCGTGCGGAGCAAGTAATGAAGAGCAGATAAAGCAATTTGCTCAATATCAATATTGCTTAGTAAGTGAATGCTTTTGTCATAACCTAAACAAACCTTCATTTTCCCATTCCACATCTAATTAGACAACTTATTTCAACAGTAATAGCTCCAGCTATAATGAGAAGTAAATCCATAAGCAATCAAAGAAACGTGGTTTTGTTTGAAACACGTTCCATGTAGGGGTAGGGAAAAACTTAATACACCTCTGAAAATACAACCAAGCTTTATGCATTCAACAGCAGTCAATCTGCTCAGACTCAAATGCCTACAAAACTTTAGGGATGTTTAACTCTAGCATTTTCACTCAGACAAAAGTGAATCAAAGGTTGGAACCTTCTCAAAATACGAAATTTCTTATAGATCTAGGGATTTTGAGCACAGGGCTTAGGCACAGCCTCTTACACGTGCATGCATTAGAGTACATGGTATGATTAAAAAGAACAAACATAGGCTGGGTGAAGAATGGATTGAGAGCAGCCCTGAGAAGGACTGGTGATGGAAGGAAGGCTTTTGATGGAGGAGAAGCTCAACCAGCCCTGCTTGGTTTGGCAGGGAAGGCAGCTGCAAGGGGCCAGCAGACCCTGTGCACCCAGCCTGGTCAGCAGCTCCTCTGGGGCAGCGAGGAGTGGGTCAGCTGCCTGGGAACCCCCAGCATTAGGGTTCATCATTATCCCAGAATTAGGATAATTCAGGGGAAAAAATCTCTCTTGCAATCTACAAAGCACATACCTATGCTGCAGACACCTGTAGGTTCGTTTGTGCCCTCTCACCTCGAAAAATATACTGGTGCCTTCAAAACAAACACTAAGGGTTGCTCCACATCACTGTCTAAATTAATTTGCAGCTTGTGCAGGTAAAAAACAGGACTAATTTCAGACACTCAGCCCTTTGCCTGTGCTGTACCAAGTACAGAATGTAACAGCAGGGTTCTGCTGACTAAGCACTGGAGTCAAGACTCACATTGCATAACACTTTCTTTTTCCTAATTGAATCTCTTGATTGGAACAACAATCACCCACAAGCACCCCTAATTTCTCATAGCCTGGCTGTGCTGCCCTGAAGCAAACTTCAGAGAAGGAAATGATCGGGTGCCTGCACCCTTTCACTCACCTGGATGTGCCATCAGGAGGGTGTTGTTGCCTTTCCCTTGTGAATTGTAGATCACGGCTGCTGTTGCACCTCTTCTGGTTGCCACCCGAATTTTTTCAGCAAAAGTGCAATTGCCTCTTTCAATCAGGGCTATCCACGGTGCTTTTGTGACAGTGAAGTCAGTGTTTTTGTCGCAGGCATAAGGATCGGCAGACACTGGAATGCCCACCACCCCCTGAGCACTAAGGAGAGGAGAATTAAAGCCATACAGGCCACATTCACAGCGCTCAAACACAGTCGCGTTGCTGGTGCTGTTGAAGTAGAATAAACTGAGAGAGGCCGTCACAGAAATTCCCTCTGTGGTGTGGAACCAAATTAAAAAATCCATCAGGAGAAAGAGAAACCAGAACTTCTCGACTTTCTTCATTGCTTCTTCCCGGCGGCAGCAAATGGAGATGTCCAGAGGTATTTTCCAATGGTGGTGATGGCGGTGAGAGCACAGACCGCTGCCGAGTCCCAGCGGGAATGTGACACCGGCCAGGTGAGCTCCGGCAGTGTCAGCAGGGCCAGCTCCGCAGCCCCGGGGACACGCCCGCCCATTGCGGGGCAGCGGCACACCGGGAAAGTCCTGCTGCCCGAGCTTCCTGCTGCTGCCACACAGCGCCCATCCTTCTCCTCCTCCTCTTCTTCCTCCTCTCCCAGCACGGTGCAAATTCCACCTGGCGTGATGCTTCCCCAGAGAATGCTCAGGCTCCTGTTTCCACCTGAGCGTCCCTGCTCATCTTTCATGCAGTTACACAAGCCCGCCGTTCTCACTTCATGGTCAATCTGTGATGCAAATGGTCTTGTTAAGAAGGTCAAAGGCAAAGGGAATGTATCAGTAATTATTAGAAAAAATCACCCTTCTTCCAGGCAAGGTTACCCAAGTCATTTCCTGCATTTCTCCTTTCCATTCTTTCAGTCATCTACTCAGAGAGGTCCAGCTTGTTCTGGTGCTTCGAATGAACTGGTTGTACTCTTGATTGATGCACCAATGCACAACATGTGGAATCATCTACAATGAACTCTGAAACAAATGGCTTCTGTCAGACTGTTTTCACATTCCACATCCCTTGCAAGATGTCCACTGAGAGGTTGGAATAATTATCACACAACTCTCTGGTTCTGACTGCAGGCTCTGGAGATTCATTCTCTGAATTCAACCAGGCTTGTACTCCCTAACAACTCCTGGTACCACCTCATGTTTTCTTAGCATAGAACAATAACAATGAAAACCTTACCCACGGCACAACCCTCTAGTCCACCAGGATAATAAAGGACAAGTTGTCAAGTTCTCAAAACCTTTGTCCTGGTTTGCTGCAAGAGTCGTGCTGCACTCACAGTGTGGAAAGCCAAAAGAAGCTGCAATTTGGAGGCAGATCCTGTGACAGGAGCTTGAGCTAGTTCTCCAGGAAAGGGTCCTGAAAAGAGCAAACATCACTGTGAAGATTCTTGGAAAAGCCAAACAGCTTTCCAGACATGAAATGAAAATGGAAAGAAACATTCCAAGGTGTTCACATCTATTATGAATTCCCTTCCTTATATGCTCCCCTTTTTCTGTGTTGCACTAGTTCTGCATCACAGCAATTCCAAATTGATCTTACCTTGAAGACCTGGGACTTAGCAAGTTTTACACATTCTAGAGTATCATTAGCTACACAGTTTGCCTTCTCCCTGTTTTGCTTTGAAAGCAATGCAGGAGACATCAGAAAGCTGCACATGCAGGATTTTAGAGCACAGTGCTTTGGTTGGCTGTGGGTTCTAGAGACAGGGCATGTGTTCCCTGAGTATTTCCCCCTCAGCAGTGACAATACAGCAACAAAGGGGATTCCTAGGACACTGTACAGGGGTCAAGACTCTCTGTCTTGGCTTTACATGGCAAAGTTCACCTGTTTAGACAGACTCAGGATCCAAAGTAGCTGGCTTTTCTACCTGTGCCAATGAACAGCAGGAGAACGCTTTCACTCACCTGGATGTGCCATCAGGAGGGTGTTGTTGCCTTTCCCTTGTGAACTGTAGATCACGACTGCTGTTGCACCTCTTCTGGTTGCCACCTGAATTTTTCCAGCAAAACTGCAATTGCCTCTTTCAATCAGGGCTATCCACGGTGCTTTCACGACAGTGAAGTCAGTATTTTTGTATTCCCCTGAGCACTAAGGGGAATAATTGTCAAGTTCCTGTACAGAACACTGCTGGAGTGAAATGCTCCTGCACGCTGCTTCTGCCCAAAGACACCTGGGCCATGTCCTTTATTCCTACCATCACATTCAGCCTCTCCTGCAGTCTGAATCTACACAGAAAACTTGTCAGCTATGTCTCACACAGAGAACTGTGCCAGGACTACAAGCTTGCCCAGAGTCTGTCCCTGATGCTTGGAAAATTCAATTTGCACCACATTCTAGGGCAGTCTTTTTTCCTCTCCATCCTGCCCAGCACTGTCAGATCTGTGTGCTCACTGCCAGCACAGTGTTTGTTCTGTGCAAAAGCATGACGATTCTCCTCCAGGAGAAGGGAAGCACCACGCTGAGACACTGATCACACAGAAAACCTTCTAAAGAAAGAGGCTGTGCCGGAATTGCCTTTTCTTTTGCAGCCTATAAATTGCAAACCCAACAATGAAACGATTCATCTTTCCTTGCCGCTGGATGCAGGATAACCTTGTGTCAGGCTCCGCAGAGGAGCTCTGGCACGATCTGCCCCCACACGAATGGGGCCGGACCAGGAAAGCGCTTGGCTTTTTCCTGGGCACTCGTCAGCTCATCAAAACAACCACACGATAGCGCTGCCGACTCGCAAAAGAACAAAATGCACCGCCACAGCTGGAAACCACCCCCAGGACACAGCCGAGTTACAAACGCCCCTGCTCTCGAATCAGCCGTGTCAGGACAAAGAGATTTCCCCAGCCTTCCCCTTCCAAGTGCAAAGGCTTCTCTGCACCACACTCAAAGACCAACACAACTGCTTTGCTTTGAGAAAGCTGCACTTTCCCAGAGTCCGGACACCAACTGGAAAACATCTGGCAAGAACAGAGCTGATGGAGAAAACTGGCGGCTGAGAAAGCTCTGGCTGCCTACAGCTTCAGCTGCACTCATCGATTTACCAGCACACACCCTGCTGTCAGCATTCTCAGCTCTAGGTACCTCCTGAAGCCTTCAGTCTTCCAGAGTCAGGATCCAAAGAGAATGGCACCACAAACTGCTCACACACTAAATGTCCTTGGACAAAAAGCTCAAGAGCCTGGCTTTTGCATTCCCCCTGACAGCTGAACAGCTCTAACCCACAGAACTGCCTATTGGAAAAAGCCTCTAAATTCACTAAGAGCACCCAGTGTGTGCACCCCCTGGGCTGGGGCTGGGGTAGCCAGCCCGACACAAACAAACCCCCATGGCACGGGCAGAGGTGGGACTCCAGAACCTGTGCTCAGCAGGCAAGGGCTTGGGCTGCTCCACTCCCCTTGTTTGCTTTGGGATCACCATTATTTTGGGGCCAGTGCAGGGGGAAGGGTGAAAGCATGGGCTTCCCTCACTGGTGGGTGGGTTTTTCCCCAGCATGTAATGGTTAGGCCTTCCTCAAACCCCTGACAGAGATTTCTTACCTTTTTTCTTGTTCCCCCTTTTTGCCTGTAATCTATTTTCATTGTTGTTTTTCTATAGGAAGTGTTCTAGATGGTGTCCAGTCTGGATCAGGAGGTGCTTGGGACCAGCTGTGGCGTGGATGGGCCGTGCCCTTGGAGAAGGCTGAGGACATGGTTTGGGAGCAGCTTTTCTTCCAGCAGCGGATGGCGTGAGGTGGGTCCCCATCTTCGTGGCCTGGGTGGGATAAGAGCTTTTGGGAGATGGCAGCGAGCACAGGAGCATCCTGCTGTGGGCAGCTGCTGAGGAGGTGGATCTGCCCTGGCTGCACATGTCCTGCTCTCCTGCTCTGCTGGTCTCACCTGCTGTCCAGGAGTCACTGCCGACCAACCATCCCCACCTGTCCCACAGGGACAGAAGGGTCTGAGTGTGCCAGGGATGTCTCTGTATCCATGGACAGAAGGGTCTGAGTGTGCCAGGGATGTCTCTGTATCCATGGACAGAAGGGTCTGTGTGTGCCAGGGATGTCTCTGTATCCATGGACAGAAGGGTCTCTCTGCACAAGGATTGCATAATTTGTTTGTATCCATGGGTATGGGACAAACAGAGTGAAAGTGGCCGTCACATTGCTTGCACACTCCTTCCTTTCTACACAAGACACATCCAAACACACCCCCACATTCATTTATAGATACATTAAAAGGATAGGGATGGATAGAGATTTCCCACAGAGCTCTAACTCACCTTGTAAGCTGGCAGCAAGGGGTTTTTCCCCCAGCTCTGTGTCAATAGGTGTCCAAGAGCTGAAGGGAGCAGCATTCAGAAGCAGTTTCAGGATTTCTAGGCAGGAAGGGCAGCTGAGAACCATCGGTGTAACTCGCTGTGTTCATCGGGATGGGCTGCTGGTTCTTTAGGAATATGGCACAACAGAGACTTGGAAAAATCCCAGCTCTCTGTGGATTTGTGCAAAAGGGGAACAGCAGAAACACTTTGTGTCTGCTTTGGGGGACACAAGATCCAAGGAGCTGTGGTGGCAGAGGGTGACCTGGACTGGTGGCAGGTCAACTCCTGTGTCATGACAACATAGAGCTGGACAGGACAAAGCTAAAAGCACCCACAGCCACACTGATGAAGAATTTCTGATGCTGCATATCCTATAGGAAAAGCTGCTGTCACACAATCCATTGGAATTTATAACTTTTATTTGCAATACTTTAGGTCCAAGTTTCAAACTGCAATATTTTTACACTCAAGACACAGTCATGCACAATCCATATTTCAATTTCCTATTGCTTCAACCACAATTTAAAATAACTTAATATTGGAAACAAAACCCAAAATCTTTAAAAAAAAGGATGCTGAGGTCAATAAGATGGATCCATGCCATCAGCACATTTACAAAGTAAATAACTTAGTTCTCTTTTTAAAAAGATCAGTTACCTCTTAATTGAAAGTTACAGAAGATTTTTCACTACACATTTGTTTTTTTGTTTTTCTCTTTCATATTTTTTTCTGTTTTTTCTTTTCGTTTTTCTTTTTTTTTTAAACAGATAACACATCCTAAAAAAGGAATGTACAGCAAAATGAGATACATTTCTGATAAACAATGAAAATGTAGGCTCCTCCTCTGTTTACTTTTGTCTGGATACCCTGAAGAAAAAAATCTAGCACACACCAGCAGAGGTGTAAACTGGTTGCTTTGGACTAAACTGGAGTTCAGCACTGGTGACATCCTGATCCAGTCAAGAGTTGCAGAATTCTTTTGCAGATCTCGAACCATGTGTTTGCAGGCACAGCACCTGCAGTGCTGACGCAGCAGTGCACAGCAGTGCACGAATATTCCCTCACAGAATTTGGGCTCTGCCCAAGAAGGAGGGGCTACAGTCCTTGGTTCCCGTGTGGAGCAGCTCCCTTCCCCTGGCTGAGCTGCTCAGGCCCTGCAGGGCTGAGGCTTTTCCCCTTGCTGTGCTACAGATGGATTTAGCAGCATTGATTAATGTGGGGACACACAGAGGGACCAAAAGCCTTTGTACAGATAAGCTCAAAGGTCAAAAATCTCAAGAGACAAGGACGGAAGAGACTCACAGGCTGTTTGCTGTGCTGACCCACTTGTGACAGGCAGTTTTGTGTGAGGCAGAGGGAGAACAAGGGGCAGCTCCCTGCCAGCCCCCAGCCCAGGGACCCCTCCAGCCCCGGGGCTTGGGGCACTGTCAGCACCCTTTGCTGCAGCCACCGGTTCAGCTGTCAGTGAAAGCAACAACCAAATCCTCACTGATTCCAGGGGCAGCAGCAGTGCTTCAATCTGATCCCTAAGCCTGGGGCAGGGCTGGACACACACACAGTGTGCAACAGCAAATGGACCTTTCAAAACAACCTCCTGCCTCTGTTCCCTCCCGTGTGCAGGGGTGTCACAGCAGCCTGAGGCCCCTGGGAGCCCTCAGTGCACTGATTTCAGACGGCAGCCCTGGGCTCCTGGAGGTTGTGCAGGGAACAGAGGTGGGGACTCCTTCCCAGATGGAAAAGGCTGCTGTGAGAAGGCAGCTCCAAGGGCAGAGAAAGGAGGGGCTCCACCACTGGATCTGTGCCAGTTCCACAGTCCTGGGCAGCAGCCACCGAGCACAGGGGAACAGAGGGCACAGCAAGAGGGACAAAACCAGGCAAGGGCAGAGACTGGAGACAGCAAGACCTGGGAGATGTAACATGCTGCTTCATTGCACTCTTTAGGAAAGCTCCTTCCTGTTTCAAACCCCTGAGAGGCATGAAGGGCAGAGAGGAGGTTACACATGAACAATACTCGTGTTTTTACTCAGTGTTCTAGAAGAAATTGGATGAAATGTATTCTCTCCAAGTTGTCTCGTTCAGCATGAGCAGCTCAGCATGAGGAGCTGAAGGAGCTGAAGCCTGAGGCCACAAGAACTGACCAAGAGGAAACTTTTTGATCAGACTAAAGTTGCTAACATGGACCTAGCTGAATCCAGCAGACAGAATCACAGAACTGCACAATACTCTTATGTTGGAAAAGACCTCTGGATACCAGAGTCAGAACCCATGCTGGTATCCATAAAGGTGATTCAAAGGTGTGTGCACATGTGTCTGACAGCTCTTCTGACCTGCATTCATGGCTGTCACCCCGGGCCATGGTGCCCTACCATGCTCCTTTTGGCTCTGCCAAATTGGGCAAGGCAAGTGTTGCTTCCAGCAGCTCCACCAAACAGAGCAGAAGGTACTTCACACACAGGAGATGAAGCTGATTGTGTGGTCTGCTTGAAAACTGTGCAGGGCAAAGCCACTGTGATCACAGGCTATTAAATCAATTGGCACTTTTCAATTTTATCAATTTAACTAATGGTATTGCCCTCAGTTCCCTCAGTCAAGGTCAGATTCTCGTAGAACTCCAGTGCTTGCCTGGGGGAATTGCTGAGCAGCAAGAACAAAGTCTGCAGGTTTGTTGTGCCCACGTGGCAGCCCAAAGGGCACCCACAGAGCATGTGAGCATCTCTTCTCCTCTTTACTATGAGACCATTTTTCCTTTTGAGATAACTCTTGTAACCAAAGGTGCATGCAGCTGTTGGTGGGCTCAAGCCAGTGATGGTTTGCAGGCACGATGCACACCCAGGATTATGGCAATCAGCTCTAAACTGCATACAAAGAGAGAGGGGTGAGATTCTGCAGCTTTCAGTGAGCAAAATAAAATTACCCTGTCAGCTCAAGGACAGACACAACTTAAGAGAATTTTTAAAGATCCCTGAAGTGCAAATCGCACTCAAAAAAAAGTTTGGATGGTTTCCCTTGAAAGACAAAGGTTATCCTTTGTCTGCTTCCTGAAAATTTGGATAAAATTTGAGATATTTACCTGGTATGGGGAGAGGAGAGGGGAAAAAAAAAGCAGATAAACACTTATATTTATAGGTCTTCATCAACCCATCATTAAGTTGCTGCACATGTGGGCATGAATGAAGGGTCCAAGAGGAAACAGAACACCAGGAAGGTGTACGGACCATGGACTTGGCAGCACTTAGCAAGGCAAAGCTGGCACTGGAGTGCATGTCCTGGGTGTCCAGCAAAGAAACACTGGCTCCTGCCTTTAATGGGAGATGTCACAGGGCTCTCCCTGGCTGTTTGCTCACTGGATTTGCTCAGGACTGGACTAAGGAATACAAATATTTACATGCTCAGTGTGAGGGATAGTCAGTAGCCACACCAAGGATTATATACTGGAAATTACTGCTGTATGGACAATAGAGTACAGTGACATTTCCTACAACCAGAGGACAGGAGACAGGTACTTCCCTTCTCATGGTGACTGGAATGTGCTTAATTTTTGGTGGCAGGACATGGGGAAGGACTGACTCAAAGATGTGCCAAAGTGCAGCCACTGGCCTCAAAGAAACTCAGCACAAATGCCAGAGTTCTTTTGTGTGTAGTGGAATAGTACAGCAAACTGTTCAGCAGCCAAAGATGAAGCAGCCAGCCAGTAGCCAAAGAAAAAGAATAAATACACATATATTTACAAAAGCACTGGACACAAGAAGTGAGAATGTTTGCCCAAGTTTGGGATCCAACCCTGAGAGCACTGTAAGAGCCACCCCTGTGCAGGTTCCCAGGAGTGCACACAGGAGCTGTATGGAATTTTACATAGGTATGGTTATCTTCTTTTTCTTTTTTCTTAAATAAATAAACTTTTCTGTGCTTCTCAAACTTCCCTGACTTTACTGCTACCATGCTTCTGTCCCAAAAACACATTTAAACCACAGTGAGCTCATTTTCACATGTCTTCATTGAAGGGATGGGAATCATAGTCAAGTTCCTGGATAGGGTATTTCACTGTTTAATTTAAAAATGAAGACAACTAACCAATCTTTTAAAACCTTGGAATAAAAGTGTCTGAAACTTTTTGTTCTCATTTTGCAACAGAAACAGACTATTTCTAATCCTTCAAAAGGCTACATGACTAATTGTGTGATCTGAGGGTAGCAGTCAGAAAACCCAAGGTGGCTCCAGAGATTTTACAGTATTTGTCTCTTTTCTTTCTGCAAGGCCAATGTCAATCCTAATATATTCTGTGAGCCTGTAAATAATGTGCAAGACTGGACTCCCTCAGGACTGGATTTTTGTGGGTTTGTGTTGTTGTTTTTTTTTAAAAAATACTAGTGTCTTTTCTACATTTAATATCCAGGCTGGGAGGATACAAACAGAGCTGGCATCTTTCAGTATCAGTGAGTGTGAATCAGCACCAGAGACTGTCCCAAGCACGGAGGGACACTGGAGGGACATTCCCTGCATGTCACAGTCTCAGCTGGGCAAGCACAGCCCATGCTGAAAACAGCCACTGTGAGATTATTTCTGCTGAATCTTGTCTGCCTCCCAGCAGCTGGTTTTCAAAGAAAAATCTCTAGATTTGCTGATGCAAAGAAAAAGGAATCTAATATTTAATAAAATAAAAAGTAAGGCCTCTTAGGACAGTGGCTGTCTTTCAAAAGTCAGTGCCAACAATATTCTGTATGCTGAGGCATACATTGATTAGAAAACAAAGCTACCATTTGATTTCCTTATTTTTCATACCTGCTGTCTTCTGGAAAGTTGTGGTGGTGGGTTGTTGTTTTTTTTTAAACAGAGATGCTGAAATACAGGTAAAGGAAATAAATAGGAAATTCCCCCCTTACCCAATTGAATAGTTTGTCAAAAGAAGTATTTAGACTGTATGTCCAGCAAACATGTGCCATTACAAAGTGCTTTCCTTTTAAAGGATGGCTATCTGTTCTTTTGTGGACAGGAAAAAAATAAAAGATATACTGGAAACAGAAACTGTCACTCATTTCTTCACTTCTTACAGGAATACAAACATGTTTCATCAGGATGTTTTACACACTGAGGGCAGCCCATCTCCAGCCCAAATTACTCTTTCACAAGGAAGCTTCTCCTAGACACAGATCTTGAGCTGACAGACAACGATGGGACCTCACAAGAGAAACAAAGTCTTCTAAACAGAACAGAATTGTTCAGGTTGGAAAAAACTTCTGAGCTCATTGAGTCCAACCATCAACCCAGCACTGCCAAGTCCACCACTAAACCTGTCCCCAAGTGCCCCATCTACAAATCTGTTAAATCCCTCCAGAGGTGGTGACTCAACCACTGCCCTGCACAGCCTCTTCCAATGCTTGACCATCCTTTGGTGAAGAGATTTTTCCTATATCCAATCTAAACCTTTCCCTGGCACAACTTGCAGCCATTTCTTCTCATCCCATTGCTTGTTATTTGGGAGGAGAGTAATCCTCCATTGCTTCAACCTTTTTTCCAGGTAGTTGTGTACTGCTGGCTCATGTTCAGCTGCTCCCAACCAGCACTCCCAGGTCTTTTCCCACCAGGCATTTTCCAGCCACTCTTTCCCAAGCCTGGAGCTGCAGGGGGTTGCTGTGACCCATGTGCAGGATCTAACACTTTGCCTTGTTGAACCTCATCCAACTGGCCTTGGACCAGCCTGTCCAGACCCCTCTGCAGAGCCTTCCTGTCCTCCAGCAGATCAACACTCCAACCCAGCCTGGTGTGACCTGAGGGTGCCCTCGATCCCCTTGTCCAGATCACTGATATTGAACACAACTGGCCCCAGTTCCCAGCCCTGGTGCACCTCTGGTGACAGCCCCAGCTGGATGTGACCCCATTCCCCACCACCCTCTGGGCCCAGCCATGCAGACAGTTTTTTACCCAGAGAAGAGTGCACTCATCCAAGCCATGAGCAGCCAGTTTCTCCAAGAGGAAGCTGTGGGAAACACTGACACAGGCTTTACTAAATTCCAGGCAGACACATCCATCCACAGCCTTTCCCCTCATGCCCTAGGCAGGTCATGCTGTTGTAAAAGGAGATCAGGCAGGTCAGGCAGCACCTGCCTATCACAAACCCACACTAGCTGGGCCTGATCCCGTGGTTGTTCTGTAGGTGCCCATCTGTGTGATGGCACTCCAGACGATCTCCAGATGATCCATGATTTTTCCCAGCACTGAGATAGGTCAGGGTGACAGACCTGTAGTTCCCAAGATCTTCCTTCCAGGTCTTTGTGTAGATCAGTGTCACATTCACCACAGTCCAATCACCTGGGACGTCCCCCTTAGCCAGGGCTGCTGGTAAATGTTGGAAAGGGGCTCAGGGAGCTTGGATACCTCTGCCCCATTCACCTCCTGCTGCAGCTCTGGCCCAAAGCAGAGGAGCTCCTCTCCCTGGGCACATGTCCCACAGCTGTGCTCATGCTGCTGCCACCAGGACTGGCCTAAGAGCAGGGCACAGCCTGCAGCTGACTGGCAGCACCATCCCCCCAGAGCTCTGTCTGGGCTGCTGCATGGGTTGTGGTGGCTGCAGAGCTTAGAGAAGCCATGGCTTTCTACTGGGTGGACACCATTGCTTCCTGATGGAGCTGGCAGAGCTTCAGCACCTTCCTGCACACCCTTCTGCACCATCTGCTGTGCTATGGCCTGTCTGCCTGTCCTGGCCATTCCCACTCCCCAGGGGCTTCTTTTATGGGAGGAAAGCTTGACAGCCTCTGCTGCAGGACCTGTCAGCCACTGTCACTCCAGCTGGGGGCTCCTGGCAGCTCCCTCAGCTCCTCCTGTTCCCCAGTTCAGGAAACCAGAGCTGCTGGCCTCGGTGTGTTATTTGGTCATCTGAAAAATCAGACTTGCTGTGCTCCCCAGGAAATTAAGCAAGGTTATCTCCACTTAGCTGTGGGAACTCCAGGAGTTGCCTGTGCCTGTTGCTCTGCCAAGGACACTGCCAGCACGAGTGTGGGTAGCAGCAGTAAGGACACTTTTGCCACACATAGACTGCAACTGGACAGGATGCCAAAGCCACACATGCTCCTGGCCTCATTCTACAACAGCCCAAGCATCCTTCATTACTTGTGGCCAGACATGAAGGCAGTGAGTGCCTTAAAGGGTACTTAACCCTTTGCAGGACCAGGCCAACATGAAGATCTATAGCAGAAAGCTGGTTTACTGTGAGGGTTTTTTTGCTCACTGGGTGCATGTTGCTTCAGTTGCTGTTTGGAAGGTCTTGCATGAGTTGTACTTCTAAACTACAGCAACAAATACGCCATGCAAATGCTTTTACTGAGTGAAGCCACACTGTGTCTTTCAGAAATTAATAAATAAAACACAAACTGCGTACTGAAAGTATTCTGCTCCCTTCCAAATCCACTGACTTGTCAAGCACAATCCTCAGGCACATCCCCAATTTCCTCTCTTGCAGTAACTCAAGAGCTTCATTGAGCAGTGTCTGCCATACGTAGGACAGCAGCAAGCAGGCTGGCCTGGTGCCTCCAAGTGATTCTGCAATCCACTCTGCATTTCACACTTCTGTTCCTGCTCAGTGCACAACTCCAGGTTTTAAGGCGCTTTCTTCCAGAGCTGGCTGCTGCCCTGGCTGATCTGGGCAGGTTGTTCCCTGTGTCAGCCTTGGCTCCCAGGGCAGAACCTGTGCCTAAAGGATGCTCACCTGTGCAGGGGCCTGCAGAGCAGCCTGGTCCTCTCTCCCTCTGCTGAGAACTCCACAGACACTACAAACCTTTCCCAGGAGCTACAAGACAGCTGAGAGAAGAACAGGCACCCTCAGCAGCAGCACCACCGCTCTGCTCTGTCTGCCCTTCTCTACTCCTGCAGAGACTGGGATGGCCAATCCCACCAGGCTGTGCATTTCTCAGCATGGCCACAATTTCCCTGGAGAACAGTCCTCACCCAGTTTGGCTCTGAGATGGGAGGATTAGTCCTGTCCCAGGACCTCCTTCCAGCCTGGCTCTGCCCATGCTCAGGCTGCTCTGGGCTCTGCCAGGGCTCTGCTGGGCCCACTCTCCCCTCACATTGCTCTGACAGCTTTGCATCAGACAAACCTGTTCTGAGCACACCGAGTGATCCTTCTGCTGTTTCAGCTGAGTGAGACTCTCACCCAGGCAGAGGTTGCAGTTAGGGGTACAAATCCAATTGGCAAGAACCAAACCACTGCACAGTCCCAGCTGAACGCCTGGATCTCCACAGGATGTTTTGTCTGTGCCATTCTTCGTTCCTTTTTGGTTGGAAATGCAATTACACTTGCTTCCTCGTGTAGAAGTATCACAGCTGGGCAACAACTGGCAAGTGGGCCGTATTCAAAAGGCAGTCTGGAGTTGATGAATGAAGAATTGCCCTTCTCCAATTCCAAACCATACCAAAAACCCCATAAACACGACTTTACATCGTTAAGAAAGAACTGACAATTTAAAAGTGAATGTACAGCTTATTCACAGGGTGAGAAGGAAGGGAATCTTCCAACTGAATTTGCTTTACCTTGGAAATGATTGAGGCAGCAAAGCATTTTCTGTCATTACCTCTCTGTCCTTAGCCCCGATTCATCTCAAAAATAAATTAAGGAGCCAGAAAGCAGGAAGAAGACAAATGATATTTTTTTTTTTACTCCTTGAGGAACTGGGGTGGTCCTACCACCACGACTGTAACCGTTGGTTTGTTCATCCATCCATCTGTCCCGCAGCATGAGAGTTGAGGTTTTACAGAGTTTGTGTTCTCAGTCCTGCTCCGAGCTGGCAGGGCACAGAGCCGACCTGCAGTGCTAGCGGCTGCTGTTCTTAATTGCTTCCTTTGCTGCAATGATCAGAGGAGTCAGGCTGGAGAGAGGCTTGGCTAATTTTAAAAATGGATGCTGCCCAAAGGAACAAAAAAAAAAAAAAAAAAACAAACAAGAAAGGTACTGTTACTTTCCAAACTCAGTTCCTCACTGGCTCAAGCAGGATTCCACTTGTTACCAGGAATACTCAGGAATAGCACTGAGGGGACCATCTGCACTTCCTCCTTCATGTCCAGGACATTGTTACCACAGGCAAACATGGCCCACGTGCCTATCAATCCATTTTTCCAGGTGTCTTCAGCTTGCTGGGATTTTTGCCCTGCCAGTGCTCTGGGGATGCTGCTTGCTGCCCCAGAGCTTTGTTCCTTTCAGAAAACTCAAAAGACTCACTTAGGGTCCTCCTTTCTAAAGACATAAACTGTGTTAATTGTCAAAAAATATGTGAGTCAGTCATTCCTTAGGAAACACCAATACCTCTAAGAAATGTTTAACCCAGTAGGATTTAGGCTCATGGGTTTTCTCAAGACCTGTACTGAGGTTTTCAGCAGTCAAGAGTAGGGAGACACATGGCAGAATGCTGATGGCCTTAGCTCTGGCTTGCAGGGAGAGCAGTGCCCACCTTTCCATCCCCTGGCCCTCCTGTGCTGGCTGGCACCTTCCTTCCCAGCAGGGACAGCCAAGTGGCACCTTCTGCAGCTCCCTCTCTGCCACAACACCCGGCAGCAAACCTCGAGCAGCTTGACTGTGCCAGGAAGCAAACAGGACTGGGACAAGGCCTGTTCAGCTGTCCCTGTTTGGGTGGCAGAAACCTCTAAAAATGGGCCTTAGTGGCAGAAACCTCTAAGAGAGGAGCAGGAGGGATAAGCTGGGGCCTCCACTGAGGCTCACAGTGGCTCCACACAGCCTCATCTCTGACAGCTTGGCTGGGACTTGGCTTTTACTGGGTTCCTCCCCCATCAACACCATTTCAGGCCTCTATACCTGGTATCATTCTACTTCAGTTCTACTTCTTTTTGAATTTACTCCCCAAAGTACAAAACAAGGCCAGGAGATGGAGCATCTCTCCTCTGAGGAAAGGCTGAGAGAGCTGGGCTTGTTCAGCCTGGAGAAGGGCAGGCCCTGGGGAGACCTCACTTTGCACCTCCTCAGTACTTCAAGAGAGCTTGTAAGAAAGTTGGGGACATATTTTTCAGCAGAGCCTGTTGCAATAGATCAAGAGGGACTGGTTTTCAACCCAAAGAGGATCAATTTAGATTTGATCCAATTAAGAAATTGTTTACAAGGAGAGTGGTAAAACACTGGGACAGGTTGCCCAAAAATGTTGTAGGTGGAAATCCATCCCTGGAAACATTCAAGATCAGGTCAGATGGGGCTCTAAGCAACATGACTTAGCTTAAGAGATCCCAGCTCAGTCAGACTAGATGACCTTTAAAGGTCTCTTCCAACTCAAACCATTCTAGGATTCTACTTAGTTTTTGTTCCAAAGTACCAAGACTGGAGATCAGTATGTGTGGTGGGGAGCACCTGATGCCTTTATTTGATGAGAAAACTGATCCCTTGGACATCTGTTTCACAGATGAAACAGATGCTTCCTTTCTTACCTGCAGAAGTTCCTTGGCAGAGCCTCTCCTGTCCACATCCATCTCCAGGCAGCAGTTCAGAAAGTCTCGGAACACGGCCGAGAGTCGCTCTGGGTTCTGCAGCTCGGGTGTCCCGTTTGTAGCTATCAGATACAGTGCCTGCAGGCAGGGAAACAGAAAACTGCTTCAATCACACCCAGAAATACTCACACAGACTCTGCCCTCAAGCTCCAATCTCCACTGGGCAGTTTCTTCCCTGGCACAGGGCTGGAGATGACTTTCATATATCAACAATAACAACAAAAAAATGTAACAAAACCCCCCCAAAAAACCCCTGATGCAGTGACAGCTATTCCAACATCAAAATGATCTTGCCTTGACAGCTGATTTCATTGGCTGACTTAGTTATTAGGAACTACACCAGCACATTTTACTTCTCCAAGTATTGACACAGCTTTACAGGCCATTTTAAAGAGTTTAAAGGGTCTAAATATATTATTTCAAAGGATTATTACATGAAATGCATCTCTGCAGTGCTTACTGCAGTCCCTGAAGTATGGCTTCCATAAAACAAAATTCATCAAGTTTTTTGCTCTGTTCTTGCTTAAAAATGGTGATCAGATTAAAAACAAAAATCCATCAGCTTATTCCTTGGATAAAAAAACAGAAACATTTGGAGTCTCACGTTCAACAGACATGTCAATAAATATATTATAAATATATTATGATGAAAAGGCATAATTGAACAAGGACCACCTTCAAGGACCCACTTTCAACTATCTTTCAGCAGTCTCCAAATTCCAAATCAGCTTCACCTATGTGGTAAAACTTTTAATAGTCTCATCAGAAAAAGGAGTAATTCCATCCTTATGGTAACCCTCCACTAATTTTAATACTCAAGTAAATGCATTAAGCACATCCCCATCCCCAGGCAGGAAACAGGAGGTTTTGGCAGCTGGAATGCTGAAGGCTTGGTGACATGGAGAAAGTGGCTTGGGCTATGAAAGAAATATATTCACTATATATTACAAGCAATCCAACAACTAAAGTGTGTTATCAGCTAAAAAATTTTTGCTGTAAAAAGCAGTCTTGCTTTATAAGCTCTTCTGTTTAGAGGCAGCTGAGACCTCTCACACAGATCTCAAGAATACCTGACTGTGAATTTGGTCAGAAACAGGAAATCCAGCTGATGTGCTGTAGGAACAGTTCTAGAAGTGGGCCTTTGTAGAACCAGTTCAAGCTGATGGGAAGGGGATTTGATCTCATGGAAGACAAAATACAGCAGAGATTAGAAAGACAGCAGTATCTGATATTTCACCCTACCCTGAGAGGATTTTCATTAAGGTAAGGAGGTTCTCCTTCCACCATTTCTATTGCCATGATCCCAAGTGACCAGATGTCCACTTTGGGGCCATATGCTTTTCTTGTTACAACTTCAGGTGCCATCCAGTAAGGAGTCCCCACCATTGTGCTCCGTTTACTCTGCTCAGGGGTGATCTGAGCACAGAAGCCAAAATCAGCTGAGGAGAAAAACAAGCAGTGTTAAAGCCAGCTTGAATTATGAAACCAAGGAAAAGAACCCCCACTGTAAGTCTGAGAATGCACTGTGGAATCTAGCTGGAAAAGCAGCCATGCTGTGTTTCCTCAGGGCTGTAGCCAAGGTAGTATGAAATTGCCCATTTAAACCATCAAGTTTCAATCACTGGCTTTTACTTAATCACTTGCAGCTCTGGACTGTAACTCCCTTCGCTCTGGAAGGGTCACACACAAAGCAAAGCCACTCTTGACACCCTGTTTCTCTGCAGACCTCTCTGCACATTGCAGCTGTGCCCTCAGAGCAGGGGTCCAGGCACTCCCACCAGCACCACTTTTGGAGAACTGGCCAGCACTCAAAAGCAATCCCACACCCCACATCCAGGAATGCTGCAGCTGACCAAGAATACCTACTCAATTTGACAGATCCATCCATCCCAAGAAGAATATTGTCACTTTTGATGTCTCTGTGGATCACTTGGTTGGAATGAAGGAAATCCAGGGCTTGCAGGCACTGATAAGAGAAAAAAGCAACGTAAGGGTAAAAATTCCTGACATGATTTCATCACACGAGAAAGGAAACAGCTCTGTGAGATTTCCTTTCTGAGGGAATGGTGAGGAATGGCAGAACATGATCAAGAGAAGAACAGTCAGACCATGGCAGAACAGGAGAACATGGCAGAACAGCCAAGAGAAGAGCTTGCTGCTCCAGCACTGTTAGAGTCATGTCTGTCTAGGGGAAGGCACATACCAACTTTGAAAAGGAAACATCAATTATTGCTACAGACTGTCCCCTGCAAACACAGACAGAATGACTGCTGCTGCAGTGCATCTGCTCTTTCTTCTCCACAAAATGACCCCACCACAGGAACAGAAGCATCATCCTGTCCATGCAATCAGAAGCACAGGTGGGACCCCTCACCTCCCGACAGACTGCAGCTATCTGTCCTTCATCCATGCACGTCTCAGTGACAACATCAGTCAAAGAGCCTCCAGCCAAATATTCCATCACCACCCACAGCTCATCACCAACAAGGTAGCTGAAAGGAGAAAACAATGCTGTGATGAATGTGCATAGCTAAATTAATGAATAATCATAACAACAACTGATTCTGGTATCCAGGGCACTTACAAATCAAGATAGAATAAAATGAAAAGGACATTCCTTCTAGGCTACACAGTTCTTGGAATCTGCACAGTCTACACGAGAAATATATTCATGAAAAAAGAGGTATCTTAGGGGACAAGCAAGTGAAGAATGCACTTTAGTAAGATAAGCAAGCAAAGAGAAATCTGGAACCAGCTGGTTCATCATCTTAACTCATGAATTCCACCATTCCCAGGAATGAGGCAACATAATGTTCAAAGTTATCCATGGGAGGAGGGGGTGTGTGGGAGATGAGGAACACTGAGCACAGAAGTTGGTCAAATGTTTGGAAAACCTTGCACAACATACATTCAGAAACAGGAAAGACCATTAAAAAACTGTCAAATTAGGTATTTCTGGAAACAAGAATTTAGCCTTCCTGGCATCCTCAGCAATGGAAAATAGTGGAAACAACGCAAAGGAAAGAATTTCTAGGATGGTTTGTCAGCACTTTGCACAAGACACAGAAAATCTGATCAACTTAAAAAAAAACCCAAACCCCAGAACAATAAAACAACACAGAAATACTTGGAACATGGAGCTGACAGGGTGTTGTTTTAGTAAGATATAGCTGGTCCAGGTTTTTGAAAACAGACTTCAAACTATGTATGCCAGAAAAGACTAACACAGAGCCAGTGCAATCTCCTCCCACCCACCGGAGATGAGAAGAGAAATAATAAAGAGCTCCATGTTTTGCAGTGATCAAAGGGTTTTTTTAACCTTTGGCCTGCAGTGGGTAAATGAACATTCACATGATAATACCAGAACAACTTACCTGTCTAAATAGTTAACAATATTGGGATTCTTATTTTCCCTCATGACCAGGATTTCATTGATAATTAGTTCCTTTTTGGGCTGCTGTTGGAGATTCATCTGCTTTATGGCCACCTAAAATGACATTAAAACCCATTAACCTGAGTAGCCTGTTGCACAAGATCAGAATGAACATGCAGTGGACAATTACACGATTTTTGAATGCATCACCTGCTATTCTTGATTGCATAACAAAGCAAACACAGACATACATTATGGATGTTGTTCCACAACAAAAATAACAATCCTAGCACTCCCCAACTTCTGGAATTTTGATTTGGTCCCCTAAAGAACACTCTTTAACACAGTTTACATTTGCAGTTATTGTCAGGGTCTAAAAAGAAATAATCCATGTGCTGTTATTTTATGGATATGCCCATGGTTATAAGGAAGGCTTAGGGCTTTTAGGCTCCTTGGAGACCCCAATTTAAGTGTGGTTACCAAATGCAGCAGCATGGCAGGTGTATAAGGAACTACCATTGAATTCAGCTCCAAATCTCTGCTGAGAACCAGAAATGAGAATTGAGGAATCTGAAGCTGGATCCCCAAAGAGCAGCAGGATTCTCTGAGACATGATCTCATCTGTTTTTTACAAATATGATCACTGTCATGTGCCATGGTACCAGGGTGGGATCAGCAATACTGTGGAGAGCACCAACCTGTTCTGAAGACAGAGTAAGGAAAAAAATGAATCCCTTAAAATTTGCCTTAAAAGCTCTGGGTGAAGCACCCAGCCCAGCACAGAGAGCACCAAGGCTCTTATTGATTCTAGGAATTCACAGGCACCTCTTCAGGCATTTATGAAAACCTCAGATCCAGTGTTGCTGGAAGGCACATGGCCACAGTAAGTGTTCACTTACTGAGGCACAGAACCACACTGCCCTTAAAGATCTTTCACTGAAAAGCTGCAGACAGCAGATGATGGGATTTTGCCAGCTGACATTTGTCCGTGCTTCAGAGAAACAGCCTTTGCAGGAAAGCTCTACTGGCACCCAAAGCTCCAGCCACAGCTCACAGCAGAGGGGAAACTCAACTGCTGCAAAATCTGCTGGGATTTTTGACTCTTACCTCTTGTCCTGTGGCAATGTCAATGGCTGTATAAACAGTTCCTGAAGCCCTAGAAACAAAACAGCAGGAGAAACTGAGAAACACTTCAGTCCCTGGAAGTGAAAGCCAGCCCAGACAAGAGAGCTCTGCTGCCTGGAGTGTTTGTAAGGGTTCACCCACTCCTCAGCCAGCAGCATGGCAGCCCACCAGCCCTCTGCCATGCAGGGTGTCCAAGAGAAAACTGAGGCCCAACATGAAGAAAAAGGGCTGGTGCAAATCTCCAGTGTACACTCCACATTATTTTAATTTAAAACCTACGGGGAGAGGGGGAGTGTCTACAAAAACTGGAAAACGGTATGTTTAAGTCTTTTCCCTTTTGCTCTGTTGAATTTAGTAGTTTTCCCCCTTTTTCTTTGTGTGTCTGTGAGTGTGTTTTTTCCATGAAATGTAACACACCATCCAGTTGGGCCTTCTCACACCTTTAATCAAATCCATCTGCCAAACTCAGGCAATGTCACACAGTCACTCTGAGAACCCTGAACATATGACAGCCATTTGATGAAAAGATCTAAATGCAGCTTTCTCCAGCATGCAAGTAAACAATTTTCCAGCCATCCTGCGAGGTCACAGCTAGAGCAGGTTAAGACATCTATTGTTTCACACACAAATTGAGAAGGACTCAGAACAGAGGATACTTGGAGAGCTTCTTTGTGTGTCAAGAACCACAGGCAGCTGCTTCTGTTGAGTACACCTAACAAGTGAGGGACTCTTCATGGTGTCCAGGTGTTGCTTTTGTGGCACACACAGGCAGTGTTTTAGAGCCACCAGAAATAAATGGTGTGCACACCTGCAGACTAGACAGGGTGGGGTTTGGTTTGCCATCTGCCTCTCCTTCAAAGATGAAGAATTCTTCCCCATAATGATGTGAAGGGCTGAAATGGCTCCAGGTAGAGGCAATGCCTTCGGGTATCAAAGCAGCTAGGGGCTTGAAAACCCTTCTGAGCTAAACCACACTTTACACTGCCATCATTTAAGAAGCCCATGTCTGCAGGGACACTGAGGCAGTGGAGAGCCAGGGAGAGAATCTCAAAAGCAGGAATGTGCATCCAAGTGTCCCAGCAAGTGTCCCAGTGACTCAAAGTGCCAAAATCAGTTTGCTCCTTTCCACACGTTCCCCTGTCTTGTTTGTTTACCTGCAGGCTGAAATATTTCAGAAGCAGTTTAATTCAACAGAGACCTTATATCTGCACTGAGAGCAATATTCTCATTGGGCATGCTATGCATTCTTTTAATATAAAGGCAAATGCATTTTCCTATGACTAATTGACAAGATTAATCCAATTTGTTTTCATAAGAAGTCAACAACATTTATTCAGAATTGCTAACACTGTGATGATTCTCCTGAGCAAAGTCGTATCAGGCTTTATTTCAAAACAGCTCCAGAAATTAGAATGCTTTTGGAATGCTCCAGGAGGAGTTTAGATAAGGTAATTTAAGTAAAGCTGTAAATTAATTGCAAAGGCTTTGCCATTCTGCATTACAAACTTTTACTTCTTGGTAACTCATTTCTGGTCAGTAACTTTTAATCAGTTCTGCAGCACCTTGTCTTTGGTGCAGTGAGGTAAGTGCCAGCCTCCCCATCAGATCTGTGTCACTGTGATCAGTGCAGCCCTAACCAGGCTGCTCATGGCTCCATATTAATCTGTCTTGCTACAAGAGCTAACCCTGCTTGAGCAAACACAACCTCTTTATCAAGTGCTACTTAGAACTAAGCTTCCTCTGGTGTCAGCAACATTTTCAGTCCTCAGCTGGAGACACACAACAAACGGGGACTCAGCACTGATCTGTTCTGCAGCACAGGCCTGCTGACTCCTGCTCACTGCAAAGTGGCTGTAAAACCATCTCAGTATTTATTAACTCCCAGCTGTATGGAGACACAAAGTGCAATGTGCTGGACAAATTGCTTTTCCTTACATAAGCAGCTGCTCCCTGCCTGCAGTTCTGTGAGCAGCCACACCTCTCCATCCTTGCAGTGCTCTCAGTGGCAGCTAAGATACTGTCAGCATCAAGTTGTCTTTGATGATTACTTTTGATCACAGTTATAAATTCTGATCAGTACTGAGAGACAGGAGGATCTATCATGATCATATCTGAACATGTCTGGAGCTTGCCTACCTTCATGATTGATATGACACCAGCAAAACAGCTGGCCCATGGTTTTGCACAAGGAACTGGGATTTGACTTACCCTTGGCCAATCTTTTCAAATCGAGTGTATTTCTTCTTAGGATCTCCCACGCTCACAATGCTCCCTGAAAGAAACAAAAGGCAAGATTCTCACTTCAGAATACAGCTTCCATTTGGAATTCCATCCAGATGCTCAATGAGATGCTAAAGACCTCTCTGCTCCATAAAAATGGCCTGGACAGGGTGAAGAGGTGTTTGTGACTACTAAGAGGGAATGGTGCATCATCTAGTTTTGTTTTGGATGCACAGGTAAACAAATATGTGTTTGTATCTATAATACAGGGATACAGCCAGATCAGTCAAAGGAAACACGCTGCAGATCACTGAAGTCTTTCCTTCTGAACTCATCCTAAACTATTTTTGTGATTTCTACATTCCAAAGTAAGTCCTTAGAAGACACTGAGCCACCACCTTAGGCTTCACTGTTTGCATTCTATCAAGGAAACTACCAGACCAGAAAACCCAGTCCTGTTTCTTTATTTAAGTCTTTGGATTTGTTTGAGATTTTGGCTCTTTCATTAGACACAAACAAAATATCCCAATTACTGCTTTCTTTCTTTCCTTCCTTCCCATCACATTCCCAGCATCCCCAAATGGGCAAGAAGGTGTCAAGGGCAAGGTTTAACTTCAGCTTTGAGTGGCACAAACTCCACAATGGGTGCTGGTGCCAGACTGTCCCACATGGGACTGGCTCACAACCCCATGAGCTGTAAATCAAATTCTGCTCTAACTCTGTGCTGGGCTGGACAACAGGAACAGCACTGTGCTGTCAGTGCCTGCCTAGCTGCTATTTTCAGCAAGTTAATGGAATGGTGTATCTATTAGAACAGATAGCAAAAGTTCATGGAAGTTCATTCACTTCAGAAAAGAATACAGACAAAGGCTGAAGAAGAACGATTTTTTAAAATTATTTTCCAAATTTGCCACTAATTTTGAAATTCAGATTTCCAGAGTTTTTCCTCAAGACTTGAGCAGCTGCTTTTCTAAGGCAGTTGTTTGTAGCTGGTTCCCTGTGCTTAAGCCAATGCACATCAAACAGTAAAACATTAAAATCAACAAAGTGACAGGTACACAGCTCCCACTCAGACAAGCACTGTCTGCTCTGGACAAAAGATAAACCTATCAGCTATTTTGATGTCTTTAAGCACTTTCCTTTATCAAGTCCTAAATTAAGTGGATAAGAAAGCTGAATGGGGCCAGTTCTGTTTTATAGTTATCAGTGGAACATAGTCATGATTTCATTAGAGACAGAATTTTATTTGATTTTATCTCAATATTACAGGCTTTACTCACTAATAAAACTCTAAAAGCTCTGAAGGAACTCAAGTTATTTCAAGCAGACAAGAATTATGAAAGCAATTTTAGATAAAAGAGGGCAGGGGACATCTTCCTCAAAGTAGCACAGAAGCAGTTGTGGGGGGAGTAGGCAAGGTGGAGAAGTAAGGTGAGTTAAAATAGAACAAGCACCACACTGCTTAAATATAATTAATTCAAGACTCTAATAAAAAGCATCATGCTTGTTTTCAGATAGCTTCACGAAAGCACAAAAATATTTTCACTGCACACATCACAATTTGCCCAAGGCAGATATTCAGGCCTTGTTCACTTGGTAGCAAATTGCTAAGAAAGAAAAAGCATGAAAGCATGTAACATTTCAAAGATATAACCCCCAAAAACTCCAGGGCTCAGTCCCAACCTGGCATATACAGCAGCCTGAATAAATGATGGACATACTTGAGCTCATGGAAGCAGGGTACCTGTAGATCTCATGGGGGAAGCCTGCCTCAAACATTTAACATCAGCTAAAGAAGCAGAATTCCTCTCTCTATTAGCTGACATACCTGCAGGTAACCACCTGCTCTGGAATTTATTTCATTGTGCCCTCAGCTAAAACTATTGAATTTATCCCTTGGATGCTCCCTAATGTCAATGAGAATCATGTCAGCCTGGTAAGGATGCAGGAAAAGGAAACTCAGTGCAAGCAGCTGCAATCTCCCAGCTAAGAAAGGCTCCAGCCTGTGCAGTGTCAGCAGCCACCAGTGGCAGGGCAGCTGTGACAAGGAGGTTGAGCACCAGAAAAAGCCACAGCCAAACAGAACAGCAGCCTGTTAGAAGCAGCTGACTTCATTAAAGACAAATTATTTGCTTTGTGATCTGACACAGGGAGGTGTAGATCAATCTGCTTTTTTACCAACAGTTAATGGTAGACACAGAGTAACCTGGGCTCTGTTCTGAACCCAACCACTTCATCTGAGAACACTGCACTGGCAGCTATCACAGGCAAATTAAATCGGTTGCACTGCAGAATCATGAAAGGCTTGATGTGCCTCAACAGAGTATGATCTGCACAGGGTTGGGGCCAATGGTTAGGATTCTAGTAGTATTAACTGGCTGGGAATCAGCCATGAAAAAGTGCTGTGTTATCTGAGGAATATAGAGCAGATGCTTCTTTCAAAGGAGAGCTCAGCAACAGAATTGTAGAATTCTTATAAAAATGAACTGTGGAAGGAGGAGCAACAACAGTTATGAAGAGGACAGCCAGAGAATACCTGGAAAATGTGTAACTGTCTCAAGGAGAGCTCATTGAGGCTGAAGGAACCAGCTTAGTCCTGCAGTTGTCCACTGGTAAAAAACCCCACACCAATAAAGAACCTCCCACAAACAAAAACCCAAAACCCAACGAATTTTTGTGAAGTATTTTGACTTAGATGGCTCATGAGAATTTAGGAACCCAAAGATTCTATTCCATTTGGCCATTAGTACACAGGAGTTCCCTACATCATTCATCAGGTCACAGCCTTTTGCTCAAGCAGAAACAATCCCTTTGGCACAGAAGGAAGCTCAGGCAAACCCAACCCAGTCCCAGCTGCCCTCAGAGGCAGCAGGAACACCCCGAATGTTCTCTCGCTGCCTCAAAGCACAACAGTTTCTGTAGGGAGCTGTAAATGCCTCTGTGACACCAAACTGAGAGAAACATTTGGTACAGCCAATGCTGACACATGCAGGAAATGCACTGCAGACTCAAAATACCCAATACATACTCAGTTTCTCTAGGATCTCCTCATCTGTCATCTTGGATTTTTTTCGCTGCCTGTCTGTGTTTCTGTACAGAGTGTTTGTGTTGGAGTTTTCAGGCTGGGGAGTGGTGGCTTCTTTAGCTGGTGCTGGTGCAGCGGCAGGTTCAATGACAGAGCGTGTGTAGATCTGCGACAAGAAATTATTTTGTGTCAGAAAAGTGGCTGGCAGAGATCCTCCTGAGATCCTGTTTCAAGTACAAACCCTTAGGAAGGTGGTGTCAGCCACATCCAGGACTCTAAAACTTCTTTTGATGTTCACTTCTCAAACTGAACAAGCAAAAATGAAGGATTACAAGTTCATGGCCAGTGCCATGTTGAATTTTCATGGATTTTCTAATATAGTCCATGGAGAGGGGCAGGTATCTCCACAGGACAGCGTGTCCTGTGTATCTTGCCAGGATATGAACTGCATCTTTGGGCTGCTATTCCTGCTGAGAGGGAGCCTGCACAGCTGGAGAAAGTGGCTCATTCTCCATTAAAGCATTAAAGGACATGATGGTACCTCTTACCTGATACAAGAAGAAGTCATGGTCCCCACCAGAATCCCAGGAGACTGACACATGAATGTAGAAGTTCAAACCAAATTTTCCCAGTGCCAGTGCCTGGAGTGAAGCTCCATGACAGGATTTCCACCCAAGCATCTTCAGCTCCAAACAGCAGCTGCTGTCTGATCAGAAACTCGCAGCTCTGCACTGCACCAAACACAGACCTAACCAAAGCTGGCACTTACTGATTTTGTGTGTTCAGGCCGTGGGGCGATAACAGGCGGAGGTTCATTGTCATCTTCCTCTTCTTCATCATCTTCATCCTCTTCTTCAGACACAGAGGGAGCCAGAGGAGGTTCTGATGCTGTTTTTGTGCTCTGTGGACAGACAGCACTGTGAGTGACAGTTGCTATCCTGCCACTTTGAGGCTTTGATAGCTACCTACACATTTAAATCTTCCTAGACATCAGAGGCCAGTCTGGGCATGCACATGGCTCCTAAGTTCTAAGTTGAACTCAGCACAACACTTCAAGGAAGAGGTGCATTGAACTACTCCTGTCCCAGCTGCTGCTCAGAGGCAGGGGGTTATAGCATGTCATCCCAAATTTGCTGGTGAAACAAAAAAATAAAAATGCCCCTCGTGAAGTGTTCACCAACTGCTTTAAAGCTGGGTACAAGAGGACACTGAAACAAATCAAAGGCACCATTCATCATATTCACATCTGACTGTCACCCTCTTTAAAATGCCACCCCTTCGGTGCAGCAGAAACACCAGTAAGGGAAGCCCACAGCAAACAGGGAGACCTGAGTCAGTGATTTTGGAAAGCTGTCATGCTGACTGTCTCACTACTGCCTCTGTCTGCTAGACAAAAATACTACAGCATTTGCCAAGGTGTCCATAGCCACTGCAAAAGCTACTGGGAAGGCTCACTCTGCTCTGCTGAACACCACACTTCCTCTGAGAAGTGTGCTTTATTAAAGATAAGGGCGGTGGCATTGATTGAAAATCTCAAGTGTGAATATTCAAAGATGATTTTCATTTCATTATACACAGTTGGCTGTGTAATCACAAACCTCACACGAAGCTGTTTAACACTTTAAAATAAAAGCCAAATCCCCATTCAGTCACTTGCTATTTAATTCACTAACAATAACCCTAATAAATCTGGTCAGTATTAATGTGTATGTCACTCCTACATCTCTGGAATTGCTATTGCAATCCAGCATCAATTAGAGTGGATGGTTATTTAAAACTTTCCTTCAATGCTTCCAGTGAGTTACATATCAATTATAACCTTATTTATATTCAGTTATATATCCAGCTGTAATAAGGAGAAATCATGAAACTTGATAGAAATGAGATTCTAAATTTTTAAAACTAAATTAAAACAGGCTCATTAGGTGGTGCTGCATATTGTTGTGAATGATACCATGACTAAAACCAGCCAGCAATCTTCTGTCTGCTAAACCAGACTTTCACCTTTTTAAAAAGATCACAAACAGAGATCATAAATCAGTCAGGAAAAGCTCATGGCTTGCTTCACAATTCTTAAAACACTAGGAACATCAAAAGTTACTTTCCCACTCACCGATGGATGGGCTTCTATGTATCCATGGGCACTTTTATCTGCAAGGAGCAAAGGAGAATGAACCAGATGCTGTTAGAAAAAACCCTGCCTGTTTTGGGGAAGCCCAAAGAACAAATCAACCAAATAGAGATTGTTTTCATTTCACACCATCCCTTCAAGAGTAATAGCAAGGAAGAAAACAGGATAAAATTCTAGACTGTGTCTATGTGTCTATTTTTTGCCCTGTTTGCCAGTAAATAAATTAAATAGAAATTTGGTCAAGAAAATGCAAATTGTTCTTTTAACTGCCAATGCCTCTGTTCCACCCAAGAGCTAAAGCAGCTTTTTTTCCTTTTTCTTCCTGTGTGGTTTTTTTTTCTTTTTTCTTCAATAAATTACATGCATTCATTTTCATTGGCATCCTGAAAACATTTTCACAGAAAAGCTTCCTTGAAACCCCCCCTTAGCCATTGCAGCTCTATTCTGACAGAGCATGAGACCAGCTCCTGGCCTCAGGAGCACACATGAACTGTTCTGAAGTTTCACAGTAAGTGTCAAATTAGTCAAATCCTTTAATTATGGAATCTGGGGAAAAAAATGCTTTCTTTCAATCCTGGAGGTAAGTGGACAGTTTTTAGAAAGATTTCTGAGAAACTTCTGCATTTGGAAACTGTCTAGTTGACCATCCTTCTGGCTACAGACACCCTCTTTTTTAGCTGAGCTGTGGACAGGCATTCTACCAAACTAATGCTATCTTCATTTGTTTCAAAATCTTAGTTAGTTCTAAAAATCTGCAACAAAGCAAGGTCACCACTTTAATGACTTTAGGGA
>VZSR01002045.1:4303295-4461399 GCA_013398615.1 Brachypodius melanocephalos
CACTGCTGTCTGATTGCAAGGTAAACCCCACCCTGATACAATTAATGTTCAGCATCCCAGGGAACACTGTGGGGTAAAGAATGGGGTGAAGAATCTGCCTTTCAGCTCTCAAAATCCTGACACTGAGGTGTACCACAGCTGCAAAGGATGCCTCTAGATTCTCTAGCACTTACAGAAACCAGGGACTCAAAAAACAGGCTGAGAGTGCCAAAGCTTTGGATGAATTCTTGGACATTTTACGGGCGAGGTGGAATTTGAAAACCGTTCCAATCACTAAAAGCCCCAGCTCTACACTGAAATTCTATTGAGGAGAACTTGCTTCAGTTATCCAGGATAATTCCCTAGATTTGCCAGCCTGTCATCTCCCTCTTTACTGCACAGCTGACATGGACCAGAGAACTGCAGGGCTCACTGAAGGAAAAACTGTGCCACCCCAACCTACTTTCACACAGCTTCTTCTCAGAAACTGTCCACAAAACAACGTGTGACATGGGCCTCCAAAGTTTAGGATAGATGAAAAAAAAAGTGGGAAAAGCCAAGCAACAAATCTACTGCACACACATCAACCTGCAGCTGCAGTGCTATGACATCTCAAAGGAGCCTTTGGGGCCTGTGACGCACCTCTGGGAGCTTCCCTGGGCACATCTGTGAGCCATAGAGATCTGGCTGCAATGGACGTAAATAAAGAAAGAAAAGAAAGTTAAAACAGAATGTGGGAAAACTTAGAAGGTGGAAGGAGGAGGAAACCAATGGGCCAGAATGAGCGAGTCCCTTCTAAAATGGGAGGTGGACACCAAATAGATCAGGTGGTAGACAGGCTACAGGAAGGCAGGTTCAGGAAAACAGAAAAATCACAGCAAAGTTTGGAAGCATCATTCCCCCTCCTCTTGCTTTTCAACAGTTCTTCTCTCCTCATAAAAATACATTCCTGACAATTAATGGCAATTGACTAGAAAAAATACATGTGATCTCCCTTATCAATTTAAAACTAATTTTAAAAAAAGGAGAAAGGTCTGGGCTTTTGCTGTTTGACTGGTTTTGGAGCCAGATTACCCTTTCTGAATGGCTCTATAAAAGTTTTTTCCAGGCTTAGGGGTTCTCCAGCCCCGAGATCACCATTTGACCAGTGGAGAGAGCAGATGGTTAAGTCAGATTGTGAAATCTGGGAGGCTGTACACTGCCACAACACAAACAATCTGTGTGTGTCAGACTGAAAATCAGGACAATTGTAAAGAAATGACTGATTAGATTAGGAAGGTGCAACTTCTTTGGATCTACAGCCACAATTTTTCCCACTTACTAATGTCATAATCTAGAAGCTTTAAAAGTTTGGTGAGTAATCACATTTTCTTCTAGGCTGGGGATGAGGAAATGGTTTCAAATATGCATGCCTTACAAAAAAAAACCACTCCCCAAAGGCCTGCTAACCACTCTGTCCTCCATTCAGAAAATGCAACTCCTTTTTCAAATAAAGAAACACAAAGCTCTAGCAAGATGCTCCCACCCAGCAGTTTCCAACCAATTTTATTCTCTGTTTTAAAAGCCCTGTTTCTTAGCAAATGTGGTTGCTCCAAGCACAGTGAAATGGAGATGTAACATTTCCTCATGATGGACAACACAGGCTGGTGCTCAAGCCTGAAAGCCAGAACTCAGGAGCTCATGCAACTGTTTATTAGGATGCATCCAACAGCAACCAGGGGATGCAGCTGGGGGTGATGGTTTGGTGTCAGAAAATGGCCCAATGCATTGCATATAACCAACCAGGAGAGCAGGCACTACTGGCATGACAGCTGCAATAATTCCAAACAAAAAAACCCCCGTTTGCACACTGATTTGGACACTCTCATGGCACTTCCAAACTTCTGAAAGAGGCAGACAGCATGATCACCAGACAGTGGGAATATCAGAACATGGTAGGGGCTGGTGGCAGTCCCTTTGCAGGAGATACTTACCACATGACTGCCCAGCTGATACACAGCTTCTCTCCAGGCTGGGACAAACCAAACATGCCTGATGGGGTGTGTAATGTAATTCCTGCATCTGGCATTAGCTGGGACCAATATCTAGTTCTTAATGGTGCAAAAATTCCCTTCCTTTGACTGATGCTTGACTCCACTGAGGAATACAGCATTAAGCCCTGTGCTGGCAAGCTGGGCATGGGAAGTCACCTGTCCCTTTGGTTACTTTTGAATTAGTTTTGAATTGGTTCCAGCCTTCTCAGACTGCAGCACTGCACCTCCACACTTAAGGAACAAGTGTAATTGCAAAACAGCAGACATCTCGTGTCTACTGTTTGGAAAAAGATATTTAAAAAGAAACTGTGCTACAGCAACAAAGCTGGACCTATTTAGCCATGTAAAATTGATTTGCTCTGAGTTGCCATCATCTGACAGCAAAAAATCCCCAAAAATATCTCTGATGCTGGAGACTGCTTTGAAACACCGGTAGATAATAACAACATTCAAAATGATCCAAACCCTGATCCCTGAAATACAGATAGTGAGGGCTTGTGCTTAGAACTGAAGGGTGTTCAGCCTGATGTCCCTCCTTTCTGTTCCAGCTGGCAGGGACATGAACTAACCAGGACCCTGACCAGGGTCAGACTATGAGAGAACCACGAGTGTGACCCACTGGAGTCAGAAGGAAAAAGTCTCAAACACACGTAGAAGGTTGAAAGGAAGAAGAGATATAGAATAAAAACAGCTGAACATCCAGTGGGAAGAGAAAGGAAAAAGGGAAGGTGAAGACAGACAAGAAGTGATGCAAACACAAAAAGGAGAGAAACAAAAGCATAAAGTAACATAATATGATACACAGATAAGGAGAATGGCACTGAAGATTAACCTGAACAATAAAGTGGCTACAGGGAAAGAAAGAAAGGAGAAAAACGAAAAATCAGGATAGACAGCAGGGAAAACACAATTTTAAAAGCTTTATGCAAAGCTTTATGCAAAGTTTCTGATCAAAAATGACCACATCTGGGCTTTTCAAATATACATTTAGTCAAGCCCTAGGGTTTGGCACAGAATAAATTTTGAACTAAGATTTTATGACATCTATTTTAAAAATCCTAATTAACTAGTCCACTTATTTTAAATGTAGCTGTATTTCCTAATTACTAAGGATAATTCAATTTCACTACTCCTTTGAAGACATGCTGTAATTAAATGTGTCTTTTTTTTCTTCTACTGTTATTCCTATTGTTGCAACTGCTACTGTAGGACACAGAAAGTTTCCAGCTTTCTGAAAGGTCTTTGTGAAGCAAAAGCAGCAATCAAAAGATAAAATGACGAGAAAATCACATTTAGGGCTCAAATTCTGAAAATCAGCCATACTTTGTTCAGGCAAATGATTTGTCCCATCCTGTTTGGTGTATGCAGGCAGTCAGCACTGGCACAGCCCACAATGGTGATTACACAGCTCATGGGGCACTACTGGTGGCAGCAGAGTTGCTGATGCTCCCTCTCACCTCCACAGCTTAAAACCTAAGCTCACTGCCATCTCAGCTTTAAGGAACAATGGTTTCAGCACTCTGTTAGTAATGGGAGAAAAAAAAAATGCTCTGAAGCGCCCTGTACACTTCCAAGAGCTTCCATCAGATTCGTTTTTCCCAACACTTTGTTGAGATTCAAGAAGCAAAAGCTGACAGCTATTTTATTAATACATAAAGGCTAGAAACACTGATTACCTAGTGTATAAACATATTTTGAAGGATAATAAATTAAAATCAATGGACTTCTACAGTGCTGCAGCTTTCTGAGTGTCTCCAAGGGTTACCTGCAGAGCAGCTGGACTGTGCACTTGAGGCTGGTTGTCTACTATGCATGTGGGGGGAGCTTTTTATGCTTTTCCAAAGACACTGAATAACCAACCCTTGTAGCAGCTTGGGGGACTGGTAAAAGCATACACCTACATTCTTCCTAGTTTTCATTTCCCACGGACACACTGCTGAAAATCCTTGGAGGGGGAAAAAAAAAAAAAAAAAAACCCACGAAAAAAAGCAGCCTGAATCACAAGTTAAACACTCCAAATCCTAAGCCCAAAAAATGAAAGTCTCTTTCTTCCCTGCCTGGCTGCTGTGATCTGATGTTTCTGGCATGAGGAGGTTATTTTACCATCAAGACACTAGAAGTTCTGGTGAACAGGAATTACAGCAGTTACTTACTGTGAATTCTCCAGTGACGGCATCGAATCCCACATGAATGGTGTGTTCAAAGTCTGAAGGGAGAGAGATCTCAGGACGTTCCTTCTCTTTCTTCTTGTTGGCTAGAGGCAAAATGTTAACAAGCACTTATTTTCAGAGCAGCTTTTCATTTAAAACTTTGAACAATCAGGTGTGCTCAAAATAGTGTTTTAAAAGTGGAAAACAAATCAATTAACATCCATCCAACTTGAGAAACACACCCAGGTTAACACAGTGCCAGTCTGTCCACCCGTTAGGGAAGGTTTACAAGGTGCTATTTTATTTATTTATTTTATTTTGTTTTGTTTCAGCCAGTATGACTCTTGCCAAAGCAAGCTGCTCATGAAGTAGCTTTCTTAGGCTATTTCTAACCAGTAGGATTTCTATTTTCAGTTCTTTTTTCCACTGAGTTTTCATATCTAGAAACTAACTCCTATTTGACTTTGTGGGTTCCTGCAGAAGTAAATCACACAGGACATGCCATGTGTGTGTGTGTCTGTTCTCCAACATGGTTCGAATCCATTTCAAAATCAGCCACATTTTGAATGCTTCTAATTCCTTTCTCTGCATTGCTCCATTTATCCTCATTAAATAATTGTCATCTTTTGTCTGTGCTGCACACTGCTACACATTGTTCATTGATGAAATATTTTCATTTAGCATTCTGTAAAGATAGCAGCAATATATCAAATACAAATGCAAAGCCTTTCCCCTTCTTTTATGACAAAGATGATGTTGTTTCATTTTCAGGACAGACACTGCCAGTTAGAAGATGTCATCTGTGTGTAGGTAACAAAACTGGCTTCTTCTACCTCATCATTTGCAAGCTAATGCAGTGAAAATTAGATTTAAGGACTATCAAATTCAGTTCAAAGCAGCAGTCAAATCTAGAAGTGAAATAAGGGATTATATAAAAATATTCCATCAAAAGCAGCACTTGTCCATTCTAGGATTCTCCTGCTGGAGGACAAGTGCTCCAGCTCATTCCTCAAGATCTGCCTCATTTGCTTCATGGACCTGTGATACAACACTAGGTCCAAATGCTGATACCTACGAATGAAATACAGAATTAAACATCTCTTTACTACACCCTCACCTCTCCCCAGAGTAAAAACATCAATGTTTCTGTCTGAGCTCTGCAAAACAAATCATTTCTATTTCATGCAAGCTGGCAAAATGCTATGAAAAGGCATAATTCCTTTAAAGCACCTGACTGACTGCATGCAAGGGGTTTGTACTGAACATTCCTATTTCATCTCCTTGTCAGTGCCCCTCCTGCTGCACAGAGTTAGCCATGAGGGGCTCCACACCATCCATCCTCACATCCCTCCTGTGAGGACAGGAGACAGGAGGAAGACAAACAAATGGAAGACAACAAAGTTCCTGCAGGTTCAGGCAGAAATACCCAGCCATGGTGTTTTCTTCACAATCTATTGACTTGCACCAGTGATGAACTAAAGATTTAACATTGTGCTAGGTGAGAGCAGACATATCAATCACCTTCTGTTTTATAAGCAGGAGTCTCAAAAACGTGTCACAGAGTCTGTGAAGCACACACAGGCCAGCTGATACCGTGACCCACAAACCAACCCTGCAGTGAAACTACCTCAAGGGACTCGGCCAGTCAAGCTAAACTTCCTCCACTTATTATTTCAACCTAACAAAATTAAGCTATAAACCTTACCTGACTTTTCCTCAGGGTCACATTTAAAATCGTGACACTTGTATGTTCCCTAAGATTGCTCTGACTGGTAGTTAATTGCATTTTTAATGTCACTGATCATTTCCAGGAGGGGTTGTTTCTGGGTCTCCCCTTTTCTGCATGCATTTTACACAGCATCTCCTACTTAAAAATGCTTCCTCAAAAGGGTAATACCATCCTGCTAGCACTCAGGGGAAGAAGTGATCCAAGTCTTTCCAGGAATTAAGCAAGCTGGGAGAAAGTTTCATTTTGGCCTTTAAAAAGAATCAATTGAAAATTAATTCTGTTCCCAGAAGGGGACATTTGGGGGAACAATCTGCAGAGTGAACCAGCCAGGTCTGCCTAAGAAATGGGGCCATTTCCTTCACATCAGAGAAGTCAGCAGGATTGCCCATGGCTTAGGGGAGGAATGGGACTGCCCCTGTGCATTCTGCTGCCTGTGAGGGGTTTGGAATGTCAGACTATCTCCAGCTGCTCCACATAACCTCATGGAGCCTCATGAACAGGACAGCCAAGCAGCACAGGTACGCTGGAGCTCCAAGGGAATGAGCACAGTTCCACAGCTCAGAGCTTTCCTTGGAGGGACACTGATGGACACTGAGACAGAATCACTCTTGAAATGCAGCTGGACTTCATGCTGCTGTCCACCACCTCTCAGCCCAGAGTTCCAGGCAGTTTTCAGTCTGGAAAAAGGTCTTGGTGGTCTTCACCACCAAGCTGTCACTCCAAGGTAAAAGGCTGTCAGTAGAGGTCAGCATGAATTCTCCTCCACAAATCCATGCTGACTATTCCTGACCACATTCTTATCCTTCACTTGCATGGAAATGGCTTCCAGGAGGATTTTCTCTACCACCTTCCCAAGGATCCAGGTGAGACTGGCTGGCCCACACTTCCCCAGTCCCCCTTCTTAAAGACAGATTGACATTTGCTTTGTTTCCATCATCAGGAACATCCCCCAGTGACCCCAACTTTTCAAAGATAACCAGGAGTGGCCTTGCAGTGACATCAGCCTTGCAGGTGCAGCCCATCAGTTCCCATCTAGAAATAAAAAAGATCTCTTCATTTAAACCTGTAAATATGCTAACTCAAAACACACTCCTTTCCACAAATGCATGTCAAAGAATGCAACTGAAATGCTGTTTGCTGCATGTTTAAAAGACTCTCTTGCTGCATCCACACCTAGCAGGTTACAAACCAAGCCATTCTGCGTCCACTTGCACTGCAAAAGGAACAAGCAAGAAGAGCCTTGATCCTGTCCTTGGAATGTAAGTGCATTTAAAAAAAACCCCAAATGTCAGGCATATTGCCCTCTCACTTCTGTGAATGTATTTTCACAAGGACACGTCCTCCTCTCTGTATTTACTGCTAATGCAAAGCAAAATCCAAAGGAAAGGATTCCCCAGCTTAACTATAAAGTTATTTTTAAAAGGCAAGTCACACAATGTGTGCATATTTTAGTGTCTCTTCATAGACAAGAAAGTAACTGACTGAACACCTCCTCCTCTTCTGAGATGTGTTTCTGGAGTAATTGGAACAGAAGGCTTTGGTACCACAGTTTCGAGACTGAAACAGAAAGGAAACAGTGGCAGAAAGCAAACACAAAACCCAATGACCAGCAGAAAGGCCAGAGAAGGAGGCAGCCATGCACAGTGCTGATACTTTACTTTTATCCCCTCCTCCTGGGAAGATGGAACGCAGCCTGGCTTTCTTGTTCTTCTCCTCAGGGGCCATAGGGAGCGGTTTGGAGCTGTGGTTCAGTGCTGAAGAATCGCGATTGTTGCTGTTCATTCTCAACGGTGGAGCTGGAGGTTTCTCTTCAATATCCAGACTATCGGACATCTTCAGCAGCCCTCACAGCGTCCTGCAAAGCACAGCACAAAACCTGCCTGTCAAGGGACGATGCCAAGGCTGCACACTCCAATTTAGTAGAAATTGATCTTAACAGGATTTAGCATTAAGAGAATACTAAAGTAATAAAATATAAGTTAACATTACTCAGACATTAAATACAGTAAATTAAAATCTACTTCTATTTTGCTGTTTTATCACCCAGGCTATCATTTTGCTGTTGTATCACCCAAGAACAGCTGTAATTGTGCCCAGACCACAGCTTGTGGCAGTCTAGTTTTCAAGTACAGACTAGCCTGCTTACCTAAAGAACTAAATGCTTTTGTAGATTGAGGTCAAACAGTTAATATTACTAATCCTGGTGATTTCCATCCTGAAATGAAGAAGGTTTTCTAATAAGGAAGGTGGTGGGGGAGCCACTAATGAGAACTACTGTAAGGTAACAGGGAGATCCACACGTGCTGTGTTTGTTATCCTGGTGAAGGGAAAGCCCAGGTTTGTGTACAGAGTTCCTGGCTCACAAAGCCCAGCAGACACATTTGGACCTCCAAAAACTCTGAAAGACCAAGAGCTCATGCAAGCAAGGCTTTTATTTTCTCTCTAAGCCACCTACAAATAGTTTTCCAGTGCCTAACACAGCCCTCACTCCCAGGATGATCAGTGTGAAGCTGATCACAGCAGCACCAAGGCAGGTTTTCAGCTTCTTATCAAAAGCAAGGCAGTTCTGGGAAGTCCATCACAGGCCACAGTTTCAGTTGTCCCTCAGAATGGGACAACTGTACCTGTCACTGCATCTATTTGTAAATAATGCCAGCCTGCTGAAATAAGTCCTCCCATGGGATTTCATCCCACAAAGAATACTGTTAATGGTCTCTGGCCCAATTTGCCTATGATGTAATTATTTCCAAGATTTTGAAAGGAACACTATATTTTGTTCAGAGCTGTTTCAGGCTCAGTTTCAAGAACTGTACAAAGCTCTTTTATTCACTTCTCAACCAGAAAAAAAAAAAAAGAGAGAGAGAGAGAGAGGGGAAGATAGCCTAGAAGGTTTAATAGTTGATATTAACTTTCTAAAGCTGGTCTAAATCAAGACTAAAGCAAACCACAAAGCAATACACACCAAGAGACTTAAAATTTATGGTTTTCCTGAGCAGAGGAATCTATCTGCTCTTCCATTCATTCTAATTTAGAGATTTTTCATGTACCACTGCATCACGACAAATAACATTGACTTCCACATAAGACTTCATATTTTAAGTGTTTTGTACTGATTTACTCCAACCTGAAATTAGAGAAAACCTGCAATGAATGGAGGGGCAATAAGATGTATTCAGCTGGGAAAACTCTCAGGTTTACATTGCAGAGAAATGTCAACAGCAGATAGCTCAAGTTATGCTCTATTTTGGGGCCAGGTTTTCCTGTCATTATAACAAGTCCTTGGTCCTGGCTAGTCCAGTTCTGACTAACTCCATCAAAACCCACTTCCTGTCTATTGGAAATTATTATGGCATATCCATATATTCAGTCCATCAAATTCTGGTGTTATTTCTCTTTTTTTCTTTAGGGTTTTGTTTTTTTTTTTATTGCTTGGGGGTTTTGGGGATGTGGGTGGTTTTTTTTTTTTTTGGTAGGTCTGTGCTCAAGGACCCCATCAGTGCAACCAAGGCAATGCTGGCAACCCTTTTAAAAGAAAATTGTAAGATAATCACAGTTGTGCAACAAAGAGGACAGGTGACCCACAGCTATCTACTTCCAGAGAAAAATCTTGCCACTGCCCATGGCTGTAAGGAAGCATTTAAAGAGTCAGACTGTTGTACCAAAATACAATAGTGGATCTGAGTGTGTTAGCTAGAGCTTCCCAGCCAAATGGCAAAAGCTGAAATTAAATTCTCAGCCAGGTCAGTTGCTTCTACATAACTATTACAGCATTATAGAAGATGATCCAATATCCATTTCCTTCCTCCTTACCTCTTCCAATCACCAGTTTTGTTAAGTGAGAAGACAAATGTAAGGCATTTAGCTTGTCTGTGACTCAATTCCCCCTTTGCAAAAGCCTGTCTTGTAATATTTCTGCATCTAGTCCTTGACAAGCTAGAGAGGAGAGGAAGGAAGATATTTGAAGCACTTAAATGTCTTCAAAACATAATATACACACAAAAGATTTGTTCAATTCAGTTCAAGTTCAGAGCAGAGTCTCATGCTGGGCCTTGATCTCAGTAAGCTCTTCACCTCTGTGTGTCTGGGGAACACTGTGGGTAGATCTTGAACAGCTTTCTTAGGTTAGCCCCGCTAGTTCAAAATCTGCACCATTCCAACATGACTGGTTCCAATTAAAACTCACAAATAGTATCCTGTTTGCAGAGACACTGGGGTTCATTTTCAAAGCCTCAGAGATACCATTGCAGCTTGTGATGCAGCAAAACTGTCTCCAAGATCACTTGACTGGAGGGAACCACGCCAATTTTCAGGCAGTGGCTTTGCAAATGTAACTTGAAGATCCAAGGCTCACTCTTTGTTTATAAATATATTTCCTGCACAAAGATATTTATTACTCAGTTGTATGGGCCAGATTTTGCTCCCAGTGACAGTTATCCATTTCCAAAATCAATGGTGATGTAACTGAGAAGGATTCTCTCCAGATATTGAGTACTGAGACACTCTCTTCAGGTATTTACAGAGTATTTCCCAGCCCAGTTCAGACCTGTATCTGTTCTACATCTTCACATTTACTTGCTGTTTTCTTACAGCTCCTTTAAAGAGCAGACAGTGAGTTGGACAGAACAGACACACTCACAATTTCATTGCTTTTGTGGAAGATGTTACCGTCTTCTCTGCAAAACTTGGTTAAGTTAAAATATAATATTGAGGCCTTTTTGATAAAAAATGGCCATATTCAGCATCAGCTGAAGCAGAGATCACTCTGTGTGGGTACTCAGGGTCTGGAACAGCCCCAGGGCAGTCAGTGCTCAGCTGCTCCCACCCTGGGGTGCCTGCAGGTGTGTGGGGCTGGCTCTGCAGGCAGGGCAGACACAGCCTGGGTGCAGCTCACAGTGAAGACATCTTCCCTAGGAAGATCTTCTCCCCCACATGCACGTGTTGCAAAACAACCACTGCATCCCTTCTTTATACAATCCTTCAGAAAAGGCTGCATTCACACAAACTACAGAAGGAATTATAACCCCTATAAACAACATTTCCCTTTCATACTGCCTTTCATACAACTGTCTCAAAGCACAATACAAACATTTGCCAATTAAACTTCCCCATTCCCCTCACAGCCAGGTAAACATGCTCTGAGCTGAACAAATTATTCAAACCGAGTAATTTCTTTGATGAATGTACTCTCTGTTCCTGCTTGCAAACACCCTGTAAGCAGCTTATGATTGCCTCCAATATATTCATTTATTCAGAAGTTATCCTCTGTACTTGCTACAATCAACTTTTGGCCTCTGAACTAGCTGTTCATAAGAAGCTCTCTGTGTGGAGGGGATATTTTGAATTCAGGTTGTATTCCAGTAAAACTACCTTGGTCCCAAGTACTTGAAATGGAAACATCCATTCTGAGATGGGATAAACAAAGTCCTGTTAAGAATTGCAGCATTAAGGGTTTTACACAGTGACTTACTAATATTGGTTTAAAATTCCCTGTAGAGTACTTGAAATGGAAACATCCATTCTGAGATGGGATAAACAAACTTCTGCTAGGAATTGCAGCATTAAGAGTTTTACATAGTGACTTACTAATATTGGTTTAAAATTCCCTCTTGACAGTGCACTTGCAGCAATAACGAATACAGAACGTCAATGAATACAGAAGGTATATTCATGCAGTAGCTGTGAATTTAATGGTTTTGACTAAAGATTTCTTCAAATTTAAATTATGATGTCCTTTGTCTGGACCTTGAATCACCCAGTTTAATTGCTAAGAGCTGGGAATGAAACAGTGGAGCTTGCCACAACTGATGGAAATAACCTGAAAATATACTTTACCCCTTCCTTAATTAGCATTTGACAGCATCTCTTAGTTCACGACCTTCAAGGATCCATCTCCCCTCTTCAAACAAATAACCTACCTAACTACATTTCTCTCCACAATTCTTTCTCTGCACACTGCCAAAGCAACCACAGGCACCACTTTACAAAATACATCTGGCTTTCATCTCTGAACTCCTCTCACTTTACGAGCCTCTTCCCACATGGTGAAACTGCTGCTCTGCAGGCTCCCAGCACCCTGTACCTGCTCCCACTACAGAAGTTTCACTTTTCCAAGTGCAACCAGTGCTGGGACTTGCCCAGCTTTTCTCACTTTCCCCGTCCGTACAGAGCTGTGCCTGTTCAGGCTGTGGCCCCAAAAAAGCGACCCAGAATTACTTTTGCATAGTAAAACCAGCAATGTTTAAAGTTAGGTGTAGATTTAATGGCTGTGCTAAATGTGAGACAACATGAACAAGGGTGCTGAGGTTTCAGCATAGCTGCAGGACACTGGGAAAGATAAATCAGAGAGAGTTCATCTCCACCCAGCTGGAGAACATCCTCAGATCAACGTATTTTTCTTTGTGGGTGTTTTTTGATCACATCAAAACAAAAGCAATCCATTCAAATTGTGTTCCTGCTGGAATCCTGGCCACTCACTAAACCACTTGAGCTTTGGGATGGTTACATGACCTGGGAGGGGAAGAAGTGTGTGTACAGAGGGTGAGCAGCAGGGAAGATTTTCCCCATCAAAGCTTGTCCAGGCATTCAGGAATTACAAATCAGAACAGCACAGCAAGGAAAGGAAGTACATTCCTACAGGTTACATGAAGTGAGCACCTCACAACACTGTAAAGTGGTGACTGTTTTGGTAGAAAAAGTGACTTTACTTCATATGACAAAGGTGATTGAGATACCCTGATGATGCAGAAAAGCCAGCTGGATCACAAGGAGGCTTCTGCCACCCAGAGAGGGCAAGGGAAAAGCTTTCACTCTCCTGACTGCCTTGGGAAGAGCCACCAGCACCTGCACCCCCTCAGAGCCAAACCCAGACAGCTCCATGGGTGTCTTTGTCATGTGTTCTTGAATCGTGGTTTGAAACAAAAAAGTTGTGCTCTAAGCTACTGAATCTGGAGATATGCCAAGACTGACAGAGCAATGGACACTCCAGAAGCAGCTAAAGGAGAAAAAAGTGAAGGATACCACAGAACATTTTTTTAATGTAGTGGCAAACACTTCTGGGATAGATAAGAAACTACAAAAAGGTACCTAGAAAAGGCATTAATATGCAAGCAAAACTCCACTAATAAGGAGAGCATGGAATGGACTTGGAACTTCCAAATCCCACAAGCAGAGACCAACACTGCACCAGAAAATTTGCTGTAGCAATCTGCTCAAGTCATTATGGTATGTTTGAAGGACACAGCTCCTACCTCCAAGGAAGGAAAGGGCAAAGCCCAGGCTGCCACATGCCTTTCATGTGGGAGGTGAATATGGTCCATATCTTACATCAACTCTTTAGGGCACTAGCGCAGGAAGGCATCATATCCCCATTTACTTCCTCAGGGACAACGTTTTGCCTTTTATTCTTTGCCAGGGCTTTTATTTACAGCTGACTAACTTCATATATCTAATATTCACCTGCTAGGTTAGTGATCTTATTGTGCATAATGGCCTCTCTACCTTGGGGGTATCATGGATCTGGAGCAGGCACAGGGGGGAAATGGAGCAGTTGTTGCCTGCACTTACTCATTTTTAGTTGCCAGCAAGACCTTGGTTTCAGAGCAGCAGGATGGGAAGATTAGGAGAACAAATGTACAAATGCTATTCTTAAATAGGTCAGGGAAGAAATGACACCTATGTGCAAAAAGCAAAACAAGATCCACACACAGAATCTCATCTGTTTTCTCAGCTACCACAATGGTATGATATTTTAAACTGCTTAAACAGGGATTCAGCATTTAACACTTCACTGCTCAAAAAATAATCTTCTGCTCCAGAGTAGTGGAGCAGTGGAGATTCCTTCCTGCCTGACTTCACATAACAACAGGAAAACAGTTCACTGTCCTCTTATGACCTAAATGAAAAAATAAAGGTGTCTGGGGATCTACTCACAACTCCTCTGCACTTGTCCATAGCCTCCTGCAGAGAGTCTGCTACCACCAAGATAAGGACACTGGACTTGGAATGGGACAAAAAGCCCCCAAAGGTGGTGGCATCCAGGACACCTCAGCCTCAGTCCCTGTACAGGAGAATACTTGAGCCAGCAGGGACTATTCTGGTTTTGGAAATCACACCTGCTACAAATCCTAGTTAGAGCAACCAGCAGGGACTGCTCACACTTCTGGGATTCATGCCTGTTTCCTGTAAATTTTTGCAGGACAAACCACTGGACTTCTCTGTACAACCACAGATACCTTGTCTGCAAAACGTGGGAGCACTTTTCCAAGTCACTGGTGCAAAAGTACACAAAGTTTTTTAAATAAGCAGACAAGAGCCCAGACATTTCCATTCCCAACACATCAAGGAACTCTCATCACAGGATCTCTGTCCAAAATGTGTGGAGCCATTTGCAACAGCTCCTGTAAAAGGGAACTGCCTCCACTGCTCAGTGCTTCTAAAACAGCCTTAGATCCTGCTGCAAATCCCTACAAAAGTACCAACTCCCAGAGCAGCAGCTGACTCTAATGCAATCTTGTATCAGGTCAAAGGTGGCACCAAAAATAAGAAACCACCAAAATGCACAGAACAAGTAAACAAATAAAAGAGCAAGGGAAGAGGACAGCAACAGGACCCAAAATAGATTCCTTGTGGCACACACACATCAGATTTATGGCATAAAAGCTTTGCAAAGAAACTTGTTCTTAAAAGTCTATCAACATTTACTCTGCTGCTGGCTGAAGTCTACTACTGTCTGACACCCTTACTTACTATTTACAACTTCAGGCTTTAAATAAAACTGAAGTACATTAATTGAGGATTTTATAAGGCCCAAAATGATAGCTGCATTGTTACATGTTCTAAAAGAAGAAAAGCAGGCTGAGAAATGGGGAGGACATCAAAGAAGCAGCACCCAAGGAGAGAAGTTGCCCAAGAAAACCTTCACAGCTCCTCTGCCTGTCTTTATTCCTCAGTCAATACAGACAAGGGTAAAGGGTCTGGAGGTGTGCTGCTGTCCCAGGCACAGATCCCAGGAGAGACACACAGCCTGCTGTGTGAAAATCCAGCCTCTGTGGTCCAGAGCACAGCACAGAGAGACACGCAAAAAGAGCAAGGCTCAGCTCAGAGCATTGAGGTAAACACACACAGGAACAGAATGCCTTCACCATGCAGTTTCTCCAGAACGTGAATAACAAGAGTGAATGCAGTGCCTGAGGATGATCCTGTAGAAAGAAGGATCTCTGCAATAAAACCTCAGCAAACTCTCAACAGTCAGGCTCTGCACGAGATGCTGCCAGCCATTCTACAGCTACGTTTGCTGCTCTGCCATTAAATCAAAGATAAATCTGATTCCAGCTGGATTGTAGAGCCAGCTGCAGTGATAAGAGGCAATCTTGTATGGGAGAAATGCCACTGAATGCTGAAGATGTAGAATAAAAAAAGTGTTCTGAGATCAGTGGGCAAATACAAGCTGTTGATAAAAAAACCCCTCACAAAATCAGAGGTATTATCACTTTAGCTTGACAGAAGCTGACAGACAGAACCATCCACTGCTTGGCAGCAAGACTGTGCAAACATGAAATGATAAACACATTTTATAAAGAAATATTATCATTTTTGTAGAAACTTATGCCCCTGCAAGGCCTTCAAAAAAAAAAAAAAAAAAGAGGTTTTGATTTAAAAACTAGAACAGAAAGGAAAGACCACAGAATACACAAAACCAATTAAAAGCCACACTAAATTACAGGCCACAAAGACTATGCTCTAACAATTATCACTGAGTGAACTTATTCTTAGTGAGGTTAATTCCTGGCCTTACATTTACCTCTGGGGCCTTTATAGAAATTCTTGAAGCCAAAGATGTGACGAGCATCTCGAGCTGTAGCAGCTCTGCAGACTCTGAAGTCTGGGAACATCTGAGGCCTTCAGCACAGACTGCAATGCTCAGGGCCAAGCATCTTCATGCCAGGGGGTTCCTGTGCAGCAGGGAGGGGTCAGGGTCACTGCAGGGACCCCAGGGTGGGCTCAGGGTCACTGCAGGGACCCTGCCAGACACGGGTCCCACCCCAGCCCAAGGGCTGCTCATCATCCTTCTGTCTCTCCCAAGCAGGGCAAGGCTGGAGGCAGCCACAGCCAGGAGCTGGGGACAGCACAGCCCCACAGCTCTTCCTGAGCTGCAGACCTACATCAGCCCTTGGCCCTTCAGCCACTCAAACAGGCTGCTAGACAAGAAATTGCTCTGCTACTGGCTTGATTTTGTCAGCTCCTCCCTCATTTACAGCCCCAGGCAGATGCCTGCTTTTCCCTGCCCAGCCCTGAGGTAGCAAAGTCCTACCCAGCAGCTCTCAGCAGCAAAGCTAGGAAGAGCAAGTATGGAAAGGCAGTGTCCTACTGCATTTACCAGCTGATGCCTTACAGCTCACAAAGTGCATTTACTCAGACAGAAGAGGAGCCATGAGCTCCACTCCCTGGAATGTGACATGTCCGTCCACTTCCGAGCCACCAGCACTGTCTGGGTCACAAACCAGGAGAAAGGACCAGGAAAACAACCCCACGGAGCACTTCCAAGGGATAATTGCCTCTGTTCTTCAGAGAGCTCAGCCTTCAGCACTTCCTGGTGGTCACTAATGGCAACAAAGACATGCAGAAAGGACAGCTCCACAGAATGACATGTCCCAGTGGAAAACAGTGGATGAACACACCAAATTATCACCTAATTGTAATGGGAGACTCCAAGTGATTTCAGAGTGTCACAGACAGTAATGCAATACTGTCTCCTTGATGGGCCAGATCACTGCCTTCTCTGCACGATTTCATGTCATGATACACCAGCCAGCACCATCCCCAGAACTTCTGTCAACAACATGCACAATTAGAGTGCTCCTGTCCCCAGTGAAACAAGTTACAGAAAGAAAAAGTTACTCTTAACATCCAGTCTTTCCTAGGACTGCTTGGCAGATTAGAGATCCATTGAGATACACAGACCTAGCACAGGAGAAAGCTACAGTGGAAAACTAGCCAAGGATCTATGACTGTAAACATTGAGAGTTTTGTTTCCCTCTTGTGAAAAATTTCAGAGGAAAATTTAAGAGCAGACTCTAGGGAAAAGACAGTGACCACCCACCCTGTTTATTTAGTCAATTTTAAGAGATGAACGGTCTTCTTGCAAAATTAATAATTTCTTGTGCTCGAACAGCTTTTATTTGTTATCAGAAACAAAATAAAACAATAAAATCTTAATGTACCAGAAGAGAGAAAATATTTACCTTGCATTGAGTAAACTTTTGCCAGGGTGCAGGCACAACTGTGAACAGGAGGAAACGTTAAGAACAGACAGGGTAGAAGCTGTTTGCAACTACACACCTCAAAGCCAAAAGGGATACGAAACTGGATCTCCTCCCTTCAGGAGTAAAGAAAAAATTGTCACAAAGAACCACAAATTATTTATTAAAGAGAGTATGATACCACAGGGAAACAAAGCAAAACCTGCAATAATCCAGATGCAGACATTTCTAGAGATTCTAGAGATTCAAGAGAAACCAGGTAACAGTACAGGGAAGACAGCTCTCTCCTTTATTATCTTTAATTCAATTCTCCTTATCAGAATCATCATTACAGCTAAAAGTGTAAAGACTTTAGCACATTTCAAGTCTTACTCAATTTCCATCCAAGTCTCTGAATAGACTCCAGTAATGTTGTATCAGATTTCTATGGGCCCTTCCAATCTGTGAGCTAAACACTCCTTTAAGAACTAAATGAATTCAGCTTCCTCGCCTTTGTGAGGAGAAGGCCTGGCTGCCTGCCCTTTCTGTGACTCAGACACACTTGGCCCAGCCATGAGAAGGGCTGCCTTCCCTCTGCTCCCACCGAAGTCAAGGGCATCTCTCAGGCTCTGCACGCTGCAGACCAGGCTGCCTGCCACGGGGGCCAAAGCCAAGCTGCCAGCTAATAAATGCACAGACCCTGGGAGGATAAAAGTGTGAAGGCAAAGCTCGTGGCTCCGAATGGGCAGCCCTGGATCGTTTTCTGGGCATGGCAGGCACATGGCAGTCCTGCTGTACCAGTGGGCACATTTCTCCATCTCATCCTGGGACCTGAGAGTCTGATTTGGGCTGACGCAGCATGGTGCACACGGAATGAGCCTCTGCTGGAAAATGTGGGCCATCACATCATGGTTTATTATTATTTCACTATCTTCAGATTCTGTTCAGCCTGCAACAGCTCCTAAATAAATCCAACATTTATTTTACAGATCTTGTTCCTGTATTACTTCCCGTGTTTTAAAACATTTTTCTTCCGTTGTCTAGAAAATATTTTTACAGAATGGTAACATTTTGGGCATCTGAAGAGTGATTTATTTCAGGTCTATGAAGCCCTTCACCAGCTAGAATTAAGTAAATCCCTGGACACCATAAATGCCAGTAACAGCCATCCCTAATTCCAATAATCTCGAAGGACTTCTGGATTAATCAGTGAATTCTTATTAGAGAAATCACACACTTGTCTGTAGAGCAAGGGCCAGAATCCTGGGCTTTCCACTGCTGAAAGTCTCAGCCTTTTAGTAGAAATGAGAAAAGGTACTAAGGGCAGACCCTGCAGACTGTACACACAGCCTGTGCCACACAGAGCTCAGCATCAGAAGCTGACTGCAGCTGACCTGAGCCAGCCAGAGCACAGCACCAGTCTGCAAAGAGCTCACAAATTAGGAAATCAATGCACAGAGATCAAATTACCATTCCAAATTGTCCTAATAAATCTATGGATGCAAAAATTACATACATTAACAAACAAGCCACCACCTGTCCCTGGTATACATCTGGAGAGCCCAAACTCCTCCTCTTGCAGCCCAGCATTCACCACCTGCAGTTTTAAGGTCCCCAGCTAAAAAAGGAACTGGAGTGCCTTGGTTGTGCCCCCTGTACACACAGCACCTTAGACATCAAATCTGTATTCTGAATTAAATTGTACAAAGCATCTCCTGTACTCCAGGGAACAGCAATCACTGTCAGTTGAAAACAATGACAGCAAAATCATCTTCTGCCCTAGTGTACTGCTGCACATGTTCACCTCCATGTTCTGACATTTAAATACTTGCCTGCAGGTCCAGGAGCAAGTGCACCTGGTCACATTCCTTATTGAATACTCTCCTGCTATGTACACTGATCACATCCCCTCTGCGTGTTTGCAGCCCCTGACCTCCAGTCCCTCAATCTTCAGCTACATCTCTTAGCAGCTGATTTCTTTCAAAAAATTAATTCTACTAATGACATCCTCATAATTCCTTAATGGGAGCTAAGGCCTTTCAAACAGCCTTCAGTACCCAAATCAAATCCAAAAATGAGAAGGACTTTTCCCATCCTGCCTCCCTGTGCACAGGAGGAAACGCCAAGAATCAGATGTTCTCTTCTGCTCTCTAACTGACTTATCATAGGGACTCTGGCCAATTGCATAATTACAGTGTGCCTCCATTCCCTCCTTTCTCAGTGGCTACAATTATGCTGTAACAAATCCCTGGTCACCTGGGATTGATCCTGTGCTTTGGATTCTGCCTCCCTGAAGGCATCTGACAGGCACAGGCCATGCTCATGGGAAAGGCAAGGTCTCTGACAGGAACTGGTCGCGAATTTTTCAGCAAGTTACATGTCAGTGGCTTGAAGGAGAATTTTTTCAGGGGAATATGCCACTGTTTGGGAAGGCTTCATCAGAAGGATGTGTCTCTGGAGAAAACAGAGAAGGAAGTCCATTTCTGTTCTCTTAGAGAGCAGCTGAAGAAAGCACAGAATTGGGGCTGGGAAACCTGGGCTCAGTGCAGGCATCAGCACTGTAGGTGCAAGGCAGATTCCCAGAACGTTTTTTCCACTCCTCTGTGAAACCTTAATAGCATTTCTTCTTTTCTCAAAAGCTTTAAAAGATCCTGGTTCCAGAGAGATGTCAAAGACAAATCCATTTCCTACCTCACAACAGGGAGAGCTCAGGTTCCACTCACCTGTGAGTGGTGCTGTGTGTACACAGATGTGCACCACAAGATGAGCTGTTCAGAGTCCAAGGATGTCAGATCTCCACTCAACCTCCCTCCAACAAAAAAACAACCTGCTGGCCACCTCCCAGGGATTCTGGGCAGATTATTAATTCATTAATGACTGTTGAGTGCTTAGAAAAGGTGGAAGGTGAGGGACTGCTGCTATTTTCCATTATTAGCATGACTATCTGATACACATGCCACAGGCATCTTGGATCTATCCTTTGTAGGAACCTGTGATGCTGGACTCAACACAAATCGGTTTCTCCAAGCACAACGTGTGAGTTATAACAAGTGAATGATATCTTGGCCTAGAACCTTTTAAAAGAGCTCTGCAGATGGGCACAGGGCCACACGCTCTTAACATGCAAAGGTGGTCGTGTGACATCGCTCTTCAGAGTGTGGGGCTCAGACATCAACACAGAAATGCAGCTCCACAGGCTGTGAGATGTTGGGTACCAGAAATTCTGCTGAGGCAAAGCACAGGGAAGGGAGAGCCCAGAGGAAAAGTCTCTAAGATGTGGTTCCAGCAGCCACAGCTGGCCTAAATTTTACTCCATGCTAGGAAAACAGCTCCCTTGTCACAGATGGCTGCTGTCACAGAGCACTGACACCCACCACGGAGCAACGGGGCATGCAATATTAATAGCATCAATGAGAAAACTAGGAACCCACATCAAAGCACTGACAGTTGTTTTTATAATATTTGGCTTTAAAACTAAGTGCAAAAGGAAAGGTATTACACTAAACTAAGCATGTTTAGAGGACTCTGCTTTTAAGATGTGATTCTGCAGCTTTTAAACACACACACATATGTAGAATCACCCCTTAAGGACAGGGGAAAGCTGCTGTCACCTGTAACTCATCAAATCACAAGTTATATGAAGAAACAAAAATCAGTGCTGCTCTGAAATTTAGCCTAGCAGGGAAAAAACCCCAAAACTACCATAACAAATGGCTGCTGAAAAGTCAGTCAATGGGAAGTGCTGCTTTGACCATGGGTTTTTCTCAAACTTGGTCATTTCCTTGGAATTTGAGTCCAAATATTCTCATCTGCACTACACTGAGACCCTGCACTGAATACGACAGACACAAACCAATAATGCAAATAAATTAGCAGACACTCATTTGCTAGAATTTTTCTAGTAACAGAAAATTATAAAAGAGCATAATCAATCTAATTTAGAAATCTCCCCTTCTCCATTAAAACACTGACATTGAACCAAACTACCCAGAGCCTACCTGCATCAGTACAGATGAAACATGGATGAAAATACTGCCAGCCATGTAATGTCCATAAGAAGACCCTTGGATTTGGGGATTTAATAAATTAAGGACAAGTACAAAGCATAGAAATATTATCTTGGGGATACAGTGGTTATTACTGGTGTCCCTTTTGGCTGGAGCAGGGACTGCTCAGCCATGGTGAGTCTCCAGAGATGGGAGATCTGAGCTCTCTGCCTGCACTCCAAGTCAATGCACGTGTCTGCTCTGAGAGCTGCAAAAGCATGTGAGTGCAGCACTGTGCCCACGCCAGCAGAGCTGCAAGGGGTCCATCCTAGTCCTGTCCTGCTGACAGCTACGGGTGTCTATCACCTCCAGCCTGGAAGACATGTGCTCTATCCCTGCCATAAACGTGGCATGATGCTAACAGTGAAGTCTTCATGTGATTTGAGATATGTTTCCCTGATGGTTCTGCCACTTTAGCATCCACCCACAGAGAGGACCTGACATCTTTTTAAGTAGTTTGTTGAGACACTACAACCTGATGACTCAACTTAGTTATTTGTCTTAAACTGCAACAGACTCAGAGCTGTTCAGTAAAATAAGTATGGGCTACTTCCCCTCAGAGCAGGTGAAAAATGGAGTCAACAACTGATACACCTGCTCTACTTTGCTCAGTTACCTGGTTTCATTTTGAATCAAACCCTGTCTATGTTCTGCTTCAGCCCTCCTTACACATGGGCAGCCTCCCTGCCTTCACTGGCGCTCAGGCCAGACAGTCTGAAATTACATCACTGGCATCTTGCTGCAGCTTGGATGGCATCACCTCAGGTTACACAGCACTGGGAGAGACCCACCGGGTCACCAAGTACAGCTCCTGCTGTCCAGGCAACCACGTCACCTAATCCCTCTGTAAGTGAATCAAAAATAGTTATGAACCAGACCTCACTGGGCACTCCCCAGGCTAGCCAGGAATGACACACTGTGGTATAAACTGACTTGGGGAAAAGTACACAGACACATCCAAGACAAATTAGAAACTGCAACAAGCAGGGAGGCAGCTTAGTCTAATGGCCAGGGAATGAGATGGCTGGGTCCTGCTGCTGGCTCCTGTTCCTCCCTGTTCCACCCATACTCAATCCCTCAGATTCCTCTGGGCTGAGACCAAGATAACAACATTGTCCCTCCTTCCTTCACAGATTGCTGCGAGCACTATGACAAAAAGAGGGACACAAGAATTAAATATTTTTATCACTTAATCTCCCCAGCAGGTTTTTAAAGCCCATTTTAAAGCCCTCCTTTGCAATTCAGTCTGTGGATAATTTGCTACCTGCATCTCCATAAAGTTTAACCTGTCATAGCCAGGCAAAGGTGTAATTTCATCCCCGGGCTCTTCTGACTTGAGACTGTGGAGCTTCTCTTTGTGGATAAAGTATCAAAGCAATAGCTCTGAGACAAAAGCCCTTTGCATCTCACAACCCACATATTATTCTCTCTAAACACAGTTTAACTGGCCAGAATCAAAACTTTTTCTCTCCCCTCATGTCTCCTCCCCACCATGCACACAAACACAGATAAAAGCAGCAGAGACACAGAGACAGGATGGTTTATCCCACAGACAGGATTACTGCATCATGATGTAATGACCTTGTTCAGGAAAGAAAAAGGTTAGTTATATATCAGCATGAGTTGTAAAGATATCAGTTCCTTTCCAAAATGGGGTAACATAATGTCCATTTAAATTTATGCTGAAGAAAACATAAAACACTTGTCCAGTGAACTGGAGAGAGAAAGCACAGCCCAACTGGCTTCCATACAACCCCTCTCCAGACACAGGTAACACACAGAATCAAACAAGTAGGAGTGTTCCTCTACTAAATATGCATGGAAAGGAGCAAGCTGCTTTCTATATGTTTGTATCTCCAAACATCCAAGAGTCCTTTCTGTACCATACAAAAGTAAATGGCAAAAATAACCATTTCTGTGCTTCATTTCAGGTGCAAAATGCCACAGAGACAACTGTTTCAGTTGCCCCTTGTGAACACTTTACATTTGTACCTGTTTTCTTCCACCTCAGAACAACTGAAAGGAGGAAAGCCACCTGCTGCCTGCATATGAAGCAATCCCATAAAAGAGTAATTCAAGGCCAGGCTTATTCTCTTTTCAGACAACATTTAGTGAAGCTTTGGCCATGACTAAAACTCCAAGGCTGAGATAATCACATTTGTGACTACAAGTTCCTCAAAGGGACTTATTTCTAATGAATTTTCAAATGCTATGAAAATATAGGTACAGTATTTACCACTGAAAACAGTAAAAGAACACTGATGCTACTGCCCCAGTACAGCACACTTATTTCACTGCACTGCTGATATTCTGCTAAAGTGAAGTGCATGTCATTAAAGCTAATATTTACCAACAGATACTACAGTCGTGAAAGTAATACAGCCCTTCCATGTAAAAATAGGCTTCCAACAGGAAATACAAGGCATTTGGCAAGTCTTAGCCTGCCAAGGGCAACTGTTCCATGTCCTGTTTCCAGGATAAGAAAGCCCTCCAGTTACTCCAGATTCTTCCAGTGGTGAATGCTGAGCTTGTCTGGTAAGTTTTCCAAGCCCAGTGGAAATCCTAGAGCAGACACAGAAAGCTCTGAGTCTAAATTGGCACCAGATGCTTTAGAAAACAAGTGATTTTCATTTTGTTACAGAAATATGAGAAGGCCAAAATGCTTTATTTGTCAGCACAGGAACAGCCACTCATCTCAGAGCATGAATATTCTGTTGAAGTTGTTATAAAATCAGACTCTTCCAAGGAAACCCTGCACTGAGTAACAGTGCCGTGTGCCAACTTACAGTGCTCTCTACACGTGTATGAGACAGGAAATGTATTTTCTATAGCAGATGAGCAACAATGACAGCCTTCAGACTAGAATATGGAATATCATTTGCAGCGAATTCCAACCTCTCAAGGAGCAGCCTACAGTACCTCCCCACCAGCTCAGAGACTCCACACAAAGGCCAACTCAACATCATACATCTACTGCAGTGTTTCTTCTCAATTAACTAAGGAAAAGTGTATTAGGCATACATCAAAACTGCATTGCAGCTAGAGCTGCCAATTACTTATGGCAAAAGGGAGGCTGATTCATCCAACTGTATGTGGGCCTTGGCTGGAGTTTTCCCAAAACGCAACAAGAAAAGAAGAAAACCTCAGTGAACCTCCCCCTCATTCCCACTCCTTCCTCCCCCACAAACCACAGTCAAGAGGCCTGTGCTTGCAAAAGCAGCATTTCCTGGAGGATTCTTCCTTCAAATCACTCCTTTTCTAAATTCAGACAAAACACACAACTCAAAATCTATTTGCATATGATATATACGCATACAAGGACACCCCTCCCAAATGCTTACAAGCAAAATGGAGTGCAAAGGGTCTAAAGCACCTTTAAGCCACAGAACAGAGCATTGCTGCTAAGCGCAAGCACATCCTGAATCCAGACCTCTTCTCAAGCTCCCTGTGTCAGATGCATTTAACACCTAACACATCACAAGCAGCAATTCTCCATCCAACATGTCCCTCCTTCACTTCGTGTGTTTCAAATGAACCCTGCAGCCTCAGGGGTGCCAGGGTTCTCCTCTCCCAGGCACTGCTGGATGGAAATTGTTCTTGTTAGTTGCCATGGACCCATTTAGGCACCTACTGGCCTAAGTTTTCAAGGTTCCTGGCCACACCAACATCACTGTTCCCCACAGTGAGTTCAGGACACCAAACTTCCATCATGTTTACTCCTAACTGCTATCTTCCATTGCTCTGACAGCACCCTACTGATGACCTTGGGCATCTGACTTCATCCTTTTGTTTCCAGTGTGTTTGACATGAGTCAAGCTGGCACCCAGCCCCCCCTGGAGCAGTCAGACCCTGCCTTAACAGCGTGTTTTTTTCCAGGCCTGACTTTTAGGCATTTATTGTAAATCTTTGAAATAGTTTTCAGAGAAAATATGCTTTGAGATCCTCAGAGTGCAGAAAAATGCTAGACACGTGCACCTACTGCTCACTGCCTTCTTTGAACCAACATTCAAAATTCCAGTGAGCACAGAAGGGAGCCTGAGCTGCCCTTTCCATGGCAAAATCAGGAGTCAAACACGGCCAGCTCCATGGATCACAAGACAATGCCTCACCAGCACTGCAAGGCAGCCAGTGCAAGGTGTCTTCTGTGGGTACATACACAGCTATGTGTAATTCATGTCCCAGTACAGCAATCCTCAGAGAGTCACATGTGTTCAGGAGTATCCACAAAGGCAGGCTCTGCCATTCTGCTGAGATCAGCAATGCAAACAACATGAAATGCAGCTCAAGGAGTACTCAAGAATCAGGTAACAGACCTCTTGTGTCATGTGTGGGCCTGGGAACTCCATCCACGTGCTGCTGTGTTCACTAAGGGAGAGGAAAGACAGCTTACCAAACCAAGGAGGTAGAACTGGAAAGTTACCTTGTAACCAGATTCTTATTGCCTCTCCTTGCTACAGGAAGAAGACTGGCATTGACCTTGAGTGTCCAGAGTGCTCCACAGACCATGGCAGAAGACAGGGCATGCTCTGAGGAGCAGGTTGCTCAAAAGCTCTGTTTGCATTACAAGTTGTGGCATAGAAATGCTGCCTAATTAGAGATGTTTTGTGGACAATTTACTTCAGAAACACACAATGGTAGCAGAAGTTCCAGCATTTCAGTATCACAGTAGATTTCAAGAATGGTCCAGGAGACAACCTTTGTGTGTGAACTGTCAATATACTGCAGGAAAGAATAAGACTCTACTCTCAGCTTATTTCTTCTGAAACACTGAACATCATTCATTAGTGCCCCTAAAGAGGAGGATTCTGCATTTCCCTAGTGCAAGAAGAAGTGGAGAGAGAACAAGAGCATGGAGAGAAGGTGTGGTACAGGATGTGGGGCAGAAATGAAAGGAGAAGACTGTCCTCACAGACTGCCATTCTACAAGCTTCCAAATATTACCCTGCCTCTTTTCTGATCCATGCACCCTACGAAGTGCAAGGCACCTTCCTCAAAAAGAAAAACATCAGGGAGGAAATTCCGTCTGGTTTAGTCCCCTTTGTTTTCTAGAAATCTCACTTCTTCCCACCTTGAATTCTCTGGAATGAAGAGAGGAGAGCATAGCACAGCTGATGTAGACCACATCTGTAGGAAACGCCAACCTGAGCTATCTAGGCTTGCTAAAGAGATCAAACGTGGATGTAAGCAGCTCTTTTCTGGAGCAGGCATTGCTTCAGTTGTTGAAATATTCATGCACCAATAGGAGCTGTGGTATCAATGTCTGCCCCTGATACAAACAAACCTGAGCTCAAAGCATGACAATCTGTGTTGTGCAGAGCAGAATCACAAGTAACAGCACTTCCCAAGCCTCCATTTCGGCAAGCACACATATGACAGCTTTCCAGGTGACAGATCAAGAGCATCCCAAATCCAAGTCCACGATCTTCTGCCTGTGAGGGCATGAGACATTAAGAACAGTTTCAGCAAATGCCCAGGCTTTTCATTGTGTGCCTTCAGTTTTTCCCTCTCAGGTTTACCATGCACCAGCAGCCCTGTGGTTCATCTGAGGAGTGGCTGGATGCACCTGATAAATATGAGCTGGCATCTGGGCACTGCAGGTTGAATCAAGACTCTGCAGGGAAGCGCCTAGAAAATTTCTGATCTGGAGGATTTTCTCCTTCACAATAGGGAATAGAGAAGTAGTGGATACAAAATGGAAAACATTAGGCCTTTCACTCCCCTCAAGAGACACAGAGAAGTACTTTCCAGTGGCATTTCTAAATAAAGGAAACTGATTTTTTGACGCCAGCAAATGGACAGAGATTGGGAGTGGGGGGGAAAGGGGGCACCCCTTAACAGCACTGTCTGGAGAAATGAGTCCACTCAGGTGACATGGCAAGAAAATGTTTCAGTACTGCCCTCGTCACATGCATCCAACTGTGCATACACCCTGCAGAGCAAAACTGAGCCTGCTAAGGTGCCAGAGCATTTTCAACACTTGAGGATTAGAAAAGAAATGAGAATGGTTTGGCTCTGGAGTCTGTGCCGTACTGCAATGTTGAAATGGCAGTTTGTTTCAGGCTTATGGGGACCTGTGGCTGGACAAAAATGACACTGCAGTACCCTGAGTTGTGGTGAAGCAAAGCACATGCATGAGCAGCAAGCTGCACCACAGAACAGAGCTCAGTGGTCCATGTGCCAGGTGTCACCGTCAGAAGTCCAAGGGTCACACCCAAATCTTTGTTTCCATTCCCTGAGAAAGCACACTTTTGCCACCAGGACAATAAAGAAACACGAAATTAGCCAAAGATTCCTTGAGCATGTTTTTGGATCCAAATCACCTTAATTTGCTTCTGATGGCAATACAACAGTACACATGACCAGAGCAAAGGATCTGTTGCCATTCCCCAACTTTATGAGCCTTACAGTGCTGTATCAGAGCACCACACCGAGCCCCAAACCCAGCACGTGGAGGCACTGAATATTATTCCAACTGTGGCAGCAAAGACTCCAGGGCAGAGATGTGCTTTGCTCTGCATCACTCAAGACTCAGCCACATCTGTCGGTACACTACTAGATAAGCAACTGACAATAAAACTGATGTTGGGAAATCAGCACACTGAATATATAACAACATTGTTTTACTCTCGAATACTTAATTGCACACAGCCATACCCATAAGTCTTTAGAGCAAAACAAAGCAACATTCATAGCAGAGGTTTCCTAACTGAGGAAACCTTCCCCTGTTTAACACGGACATGATTTCCAAGCCTACCTCTGGAAGGAATGATACAAGACAGGACATCAGAGTACCGGGAGGTGCACCTAGCCCAGTGCTCCAAGAGCCAGACTTGCAGGTAGGGGTGGTGCCTTATGCTGACACAAAGATCCTCCCAACCTAGAAGCCAATGACCTGGAGTGCTTGTAGGATGTCTGTCCAAAAGGGCTTCCTGGGATCAAGAGCTCCAGAAGAAAGGGACATGAGACAGCATCAACAACACCACAGGCTTCCTGGATGCCTATCAGTGGTACTGCCAGGGCAGACGCACCCAACCTGCCACACCCCACACCACCCTGGCAGTGAGTGCCACCCTGCAGCCCAATTCCCTGTCTCAGAAAACCTGGGAAGCCAACTCTTAATCAGCGCACTGTCAGAGCTAAGTTGGAGCAGTGCAATTGAAAATGAGAAGTCCTTTGGCTACCTCCAACAAAGCACAGTGCCACATGTGCTGTTCACTGCACGCAAGCCACGGCTGTTGACGTTCACCTGGAATTCCAAGCACTGAGACTATCCACTAGCAAACCACAGATACTTTTGTCATATTTTTCTATTATAAAATTACTGCTAGGAGCAGGAGCCCACCAGCGACAGCAAGTCTGAGATAAGACACTCACATCAGTGAATGTGCTGCCCCCAGCCCAGTGAAACCTACTAATTACCACTACCTAATGCTATTCTTCAAGTAACAAGAAAATCAGAGCCATCATAGAGGAAGATACACAAGCTCAACTATTTGTGTCTGAAAGGTAAAAGGCAAAATAGAGCTACAGGGAGAAAATGCTAGCTAAACATAAAGTAGCACTGGTGAATGAAAAAGTTTATTTCTGAACGTGAAAGTTAATTCACGTTCCTCTCTACCATTTCTACCGCTGCCCTCCTCATTAAGTTCCTGGAGAAAAACTTCAGGCACCTTTGGCATGAGCTAAGGATGGTAATGCAAGAGGAAGATCACAGTGGGCTCCTGCCTGCCCACTGTGTAGCACAGCAAGAACAGAAACCAGTACTCAAAGCAGAGAGGCACAAAGTGACAGCACGGTTTATGGCCCAAAGTCACAGGGAGTCCAACCAGAGCTGCAGTGGCAGCCAAATCTGGCAACATCCCCCCTGCGACCAGTTCTACGCAGACATGGCTAAAATGAAGGAGGAGCTGTAGCCAGATCTGAAAGACCTTCAGATTCCCAGCTGGTTTTGATCCCAGAACACTGGCAGCTCCAGGGACACTCGGATCCACAGTCACAATTAAAGTATTAGAGAAGAAAGCTTCAGGCAAAGGGAACAGAAACTGAAAATAGGACTATCCCCACAAATCAGCTCTCCTCTAGGAGCAAATGCTGCCAGGCCAGAAGGTGGCTAACACAAGAGCTGGGTTTCTTATGACCAACAATATGTTGCAGAGCTGAATGTGTCTCACCTATCCCTGTAACAAACCTGCAAAGAAATACAGGGGGTTGGAGGAAGACAACCTCTTGTGCCCAATTTTGTTTTTCCAGACTTTGTGAGTCAGCCCAAGACACAGGACAATCTGGACTCCAAGTTCCACATGTTTTCTGAGTTTTGGTCAGATCCTTACAGGGAAATTGCCCTGTCAACAATCCACCTGGAAAGGTGAAGTCCTCTTCCCTGTAGTCATCATTAAAATGCTCAGCAACTTCTGGGAAACCCTCCTAGAGAGTCTCGCTGGACAGAAAGCCCCTATCAGGCCCTACAAAAAGCCAGCATGCTTGTGTTATGGCCCTGAGGTGAACGAGGCCCAAGCCCAGGGCCTGTGACAACCAAAGCAGCTCACCCTGGGTATTGCCTCCTGCAGCACTGCAGCCACAGCTGCCTCCCAAACTGTTGCTGCTGCAAGTGGCAGCCCATGAGGCCTGAAACTTAATCCTGTAACAGGAGCTCAGGGCTCACAGGAGCTACTGAGACTTCCTTTTAGTTATCCAGAGTCACTCAGTGAAGAAATGCCATCCATGCACATCTTGGTTCAGAGCACAACCTCCTCTGCAGCCCAGAGGCAGCTGCTTGCAGCCCCCCACCTATGAAGCCCGTCAGCCCCCAGCTCCTCTGCCCAGTTCCACACTCAAGGGCTGCAGCTCCACACAGCCACAAGCATCACCCTCCCTCACCAGCCTATGCTCACCACAGAAACCCCGGCTCAGGGTAACCCTTCCCCTTCATGGACATAACCTGCCATGGCAACCTTCACTCCCTGGCCTCAAACATCCCACCAGTCCACGTCCCTACATCCTACATCGACCTAAAACCCATTACCCCCGACCCCTAATTTACTCTGCATTCTGCTCACATCGTTGGGTAAGCTGTGACTGGAAGCCCGAGGCTCCTCTGCAGCCATGTGCCACACTTCCACTTCCCTCCTCCGGGATGGCTCCGGAGCTGTGCCCGAGCCCCCTCCTCCCCGTCTGGCAGCCACAGAGAAGGTGGATTCACACGACAGGAGCCAGGGAAGTCGGTCTTATCACTCCCCCGGCCGCAGTGTCCTCCTCCCTGTCCCCCTCGGGCAGGCAGCTCCCGGCTCCGGCCCTCCCACGGCCCGTCCTCCTTCCCCTCCTCCTGGCTCTGAGGCGGTCCATGGCAGCCCGAGAGCGCCTCAGCAAAGCCCATGCTGATCTCCGGCCTCCAGGTTCCCTGTGCAGGCATCCCCGACCGTGCCCAGACAGACAAGAGAAAGCAGCGTCCCTTCCCTCTGGGGCAGCCCCGGCGCTGGGCAGGATCCGGGCAGGTGGGGCATCAGGGGCACGGAGCCTTGAAGGGGCTTTGCCCAGCTCTCCACACAGCCAGCCAGACTGGGCACGCCTGGCACACGCTGTGCCCACCCCGCTAAAGGAAGGGCGCGGGGAGAGGCAAAATGCAGCCCCTCGACAGCCCCCGAGGCTGCAGGGCCCCAAACCCCGCTCTTCCCAGCCAGGGCCCACCATCTCTTTCAGATGCTGCTCGCTTTGAAGCCATGGCTTCTGCTGCCTGAATTCCCTCAGCCTTCCACGTTAAATATCTCGCAGCGTTTAAAGCAAGGCTCGTTTTCTGGCATCGGTGAAAACTGGATCGGAAAATTGCTTCAATGACCAGCAAAAGGGGCCACTCGTGCCGAGTGCATCTCCCCGCCGGAGAAGGGAAGCCTGGAGAGGCCAGACATCACGCCGGAGCACTTCCTCGGCTGGCTGGTGTACAAGTCTGGGACAAAGGGACAGCCCAGCACAGGGACCAGCTCCACTGTGGCATCAGGCACCACCATGCACGCACAGGGAGAGACCACCCTTCCCTGAATGGATTTCGGGAAAAAAAAACTCGGCAGGTGCCAAGGTCAATCGGATGTGCGTTGCCAATAACGAGTATTTAAAAAAAAATTAAAAATAAAAAAAAAGGGGAAAAAAAAAAAAAAGGAAAAGGCGGAGTTATTTATAGCCCAGAATTTCTCACTCCTCTGCAGAAGCGCAGCCCAGAGGCGGCATTGTTGGGAGATGGGGAACACACGCACCGCGGCCGCCTTCATGGCCGGTGCCGGCGCTGCCACAACTTCAGCCGCGGCTGTGCGAATCCTTCCCGCAGGACACCGGGCTCCGGCCACCGCCGACCGCGCAGCAACGCAGGTGTCACTGACGGCAGCGGCACCCCGGCGACGCAGAGACAACCCCGGCACCGGCGCACCCCGGCCCTGCCCGCGGCGTCATCCTCCCATCACCGGCAGGAGACGGGGCGCCGCAGACGCGGCCACGGGCATCGCGCTTCGCCGGCGGCCGCAGGGCCCGGCCGCGGTTATCTGGAACCGCCCCGGCCGCGGTTACCTGGGACAGCGGTCGGTCATTGCTGCGCGGCCGGGGTTACCTGGAGCCGCGGTCGCTCACCGCTCGCCCGGCCGGGGTTACCTGGAGCCGCCGCCGCTCATCGCCGCCCCGCCCGTCCCCCGCCGCCGCCGCCGAGCGCCCCCCGGGCGCGGCCCGTCCCCCCGCGCCGCCAATCGCCGCGCGCGCGCCCGCCCGCCCCGCGCGTCGCGGGGCCGCCGCAGCGGCGCTGGCGCAGCCAATGGGCGCGGCGGGCGGCCGGTGACGACACACGGGCCGCGGCTGGGGCTGGGGGCAAATCTCGTGTTTCAAGGCAGCGCGCAGGGAAAGCGCGGCGCGGGGGGGTGCTCGCCCTGCAAGCCCCTTCCGCCGGTGCCCTCTCGAAGGTGTGCGGGCAGCCGGGAGGCGGCACCGGGGACGGCCGGGGGTGGAAGGGGTGCTGAAAGGCATCATCACGCTCCCTGGTCTTCGTCCGCTGGGAATAGGAAATGCACGGTGAAATTCGAGGCTCCCCCGGATGACGTGTGCGTGTGACAGCCTGGGGGCTTCTCCTGTCCGCATCCAAAGGTGGGAGAAGCCCAGCAGGAGTGAGGATGGAGCAACCAGCTCCGGCCACTTCTGCGACAAAGAGGGCACTTCCTTGCACACATCCCCCAACGCATCAGAAGAAAAATCACAGTCTGTGTTTTCCCTTCTCCTTCGTTCTTTTAGAATTATGCTTCCCTAGGGAAAGTGTGGTCCTTCTCCTGCTCCTTCTGAATCCACGAGCTCAGCTCCTCCATGAAAGGTATCAAAAGTAGAAACAGACCCAGCTTTGATGAGGATGATCTCACATTTACAGTATTTCCAGGGGGAAAATAAAGTGTAGATAAACATGGCCAATTTTACAGTCTCTGCAGCAGAACCCACAGGGACATGGGCATGGAGCAGTGCTGGGGTGGGAGCACCAGCTGTGCTCTGAGCTTGGGGCTGTGCCTGGCCCCAGGGCTGGCAGGAAGCTCCACCAGCTCCAAGTGCCACCAATGGAAAGGGTGGTGCTGTTACACACCAAAGTGAGCATACCTTTGACCATTTTTTTGTTTGATTTGTTGGGGATTTTTTCCTGATGGAGATGCACAGAGTATGTGTAATAACACACTATGGAGCAGCCAAGGGCAGGCAATGAAGGCTTACCTTCTGCTGGCTGCTATTGCCAAATGTAAGGCAGGCCACATCCAAGAGATAACAAACCATCCCAGCCTCACCACACGACATGTGATCTTCTCTGACCATGAGTGATCAGGCTGCTGCCTTACAGCTCATTCAAAGGACAGGTTCTCCAAAAGCAAGAGCTCACTGAGTCACCCAGTCCACGCTGACGTGACAAGCAGCCCTGACTGAATCACTACCATCCCCTCCTGCTGTAAGCCCAAGTCTCACCAAGGTTTTCTTCTTCAGTATGAGTCAAATCTGTCACTTAGCTGCCAGGTTCTGCAATGATTACAGTCAAGCCATAGAGGAAATTGTCAGTGTTCTTTCCACTCCCACGGAGAATTACTCTTGTGGATAGATGACATTCAGGATCCTCTAAGGTCAGCAGGAATTGTGCAAATCTGCTGTCCCTCAACAATGGAAGAAGAGGCCTTCCATTTTCTGCTGCATGTGGTGTCCACCCCAGTGACAGCACTGTGTACATCCAAGAGGGTTGGGACAAGCCATGGGGTAACTCCTGCAGAGGACACACTCTTTCTTGTTGAGCCAAAGTGGGTTAGTTAGCACAGGGTGCAGGTTTTGGCCTTCAGCTCTTCTCCCATCAAAGTCCATGCAAAGCTTTTAGATATCCCTTGACTGCAGCAAGGAAGGGAATGCAGCTGAAGGAGCTGTCAGGGTCCCTGCAGGCCACCCTGGCTGCTGCAAACTGCCATTAAAACAGAGCTGGGAAGGACTGAGCAGATGAGGGACCAGCATAACCCAGCCACCTTCAGGGTAAAAATCATTCCCAATGGCTTCAGAAAGACTGGTGGGTCATTTACCAGTCCCACACCCTGGAGTACCACAAGCTGTGGGAAGTGCAAGTCCCACTCACAGGCTTCCAAAAGAGGGAGGCAGCTCAAGGAAAAGCTGCAGAGAGAGCATGAAATCAGGCAATTACAGATCTTAGGACTGAATCTGTAAGTGAATCACTTCCACTCCTTTTAAAAAGTCCAACTAAAATCTAGTTTTAGCATAAACTTTTAGCAGGACTGCTCTTATGAGCAGCATAAGAAAACTGCAGGCTCTCTGAAGCACCAAGCCCGGTTTGGCTCCCGTCTGACTTTGCAAAGGCCAGGCCAGATGAAGGAAGAGTTTCAGTTTCTGTTGCCCTGTGAAAGAACAGAAACTTGACTCTGTGACTGCACGGAGTGAAAAAGGAGATCAGATCCCTTACACTCAGCCCTGTCCAAATCTACAACTCTCCTGGGAGCCAAAGAAACTTTGCAAGCATTGACTGCGCACAGTGGAGTTTTGCCTGAAAATTACAGAGGTTTTGAAATGTCTGTGCCTTTCAGGTTGGCCTTTGGAGACCACAAAGCCCTTGAACCTGTGCATTTCAGCCTTCCAGGATTCTCCAGCTATATTTAAGTTGCTACATTGAAACCAACTCTCCCATACCTGATAGAAAGCTGATTTTGCATGCCTGTCCCATGCCTTCCTGGCAAAGGAGACAAAGAGAGGAAGCAAAAGCAAAGGCCCCAAAGGGGAAATTGCCCAAACCACAGAGCTCCCCTGCTCCTCATCCCAGCTGTAATGAGGCTGACCCTGTTGGAGCTGAAGGGTTCTGCTGCACACTATGAGCAGCTACATGTGCTGACAATGGGCACATTGCTCAAGCACATTGCTGGGAGAGGGAAAAAAGGAAAAATGAGTGACTGCATGGTCAAGGCACCTACACAGGCCCGTTGTGCCAGGCTGGGCAGTGGAAGCTGAGCTTGCTCCATTGGCCCACCTGGAACAGGCTGGGCTGGGCCAGACCTGCAGAGTGTGACCTGACCCAGACATGGACATGGTGGTGGCCCCACAGTCCCACTCCTCCCCGAGGCTGCATTCCATGGGGGAGCCCCTCTGTCAGCCCTCAAGCAGCTCCAGGGGGGTCTGAAATGGCAAAACAGCAACACTTGATTAACTGTGCCAGGGGCTGATGTGGGGAGGGGACACTGGGGGGAGAGGACACAGAGGGATGCTGAAAGCTAACAATTAAATTTGGAGGCCTGCTTGGCCCATGATGTCACGGCTTCCCAGCACCCCAGTGATTGGCTGTGGGTGAGCATCTGCTGGGAGCTGGGGATGGTTATTTGCCTGAGGTTCAGACCTTTCCCAGCGCCTCTGAATCAAGCTGGTTGTCCTGACAACCTGGATAGTGGCAGCTTCTGATAACCACGTAATGAGGCTGTCACAAAAAGGAGCCCCTCCATCAGAGAGGTTTAGGGATCATTAATGTTTCCAAGGGAGTGTGAGAGAAGAAGAGGTAAGGGGACCATCTGGCAATGCTGGAGCACGTCAACAGCCTCCCTTGGAAAGGAGCTTCATTAGACAGGAACCACCTACCGGCACGTAGCGATGGGAACGGGCAGGCAGCCTGCCAGCACCAAAGGGTCCCAACTGCTCAGCTGTGCAACGCTGACATCCAGCCAAAGGCAGCAAGGAGCACACACAGGTGCTGCCTGGGAATGAGTCGAGTTGCTGAGCAGTGGAAGTGCCCAGGGCTGGCGTGGGAACAGGGCAGGAACACAGCCTGGGACAGGTGACACAGTGAGGCTGGCTCACAGAGGCCTTCCCGTGGTGCTGCAGCTCTCACGTGCTGCCCTTTGGAGGGGAAGGCACTGAAACACTCTGTGCCTTAATTTATGCCCCATCAGCCTCTGTGAACGGTCAGAATACTTCCCACTCCTGTCCTGCAAATCTTGTTCAGGGCAGGGCACAGACCCACAGCAATGCAGCTCATCCAAAGAGAATTCATACATGACTCTGCTGTCCTGAGGATCCCTCTCAGCTCAGGTGCAAGATGTCCCCTGAAAACTGAACCTGTGGGATCATGCAAGGCACCAAACACCGTGTCTCCCCCTGGGATCTTCTCTTTGTCCTTCACCTTGTCCTTGTGAAACATGGATTTCATTCACCTGTGGTACCTCCTGTGGCTACAGTAACAGTGGATTGAGGTGCTGCATTCTGAAACCTTTGTAGATGGCAATAACACCACAGCTTGGAGAAGCTCGGTTGCCAAACTGCTGATTCTCAGGACCAAATTCCTGGAGAAGAATGCCCACCTTCATGTTAAATAACAGACTTTTTAAAAAAACTTCCCTGTAAAATGATCAAGTCTGGATCTTTCCTAAGAGGAGAAAGAAATTACCTCCTTAGATAAGTTCTTATGACTCGTCCAGCAATAATTGACAGAATGTCTCTTTTATGTAATTTAATCTGTTTTAAGAATACCTACTAAGTGTAAACACTTGCTAAAGTCAGTATAAGACTTTATTAATACACTTAACACTTTATTTAGGAATAGAGTTTTTATATTAAAAGCTGCTGTAGTTTTAGTACATATTTTTACCTCAAACCATGATTTCCCTATTCAAAAATAGTGCTTAAACTGTGGATTTAACTGAGGTCTAACAGGACTATTAACACATGTCAATTAAATACCAATCAACTTCCAAAGACTGCATTTAACAGATACATTTCTTAATATACTACTGCTATACCTCATTAAAGTGGTGTTGAATCTTCACAACTGTTGTAAACAATCAAGTGGGATATAATCCACCTCCAGGAGCTAGTAAAACTGAATGTAGAGCTCTCCTACTCCGGGGAGGTGTGTGATATAAAATTCAAAGCTAAGACAAAGATACAACTGATCACACATAACAGAAATACTCTCAGATTAACAGAAGGCATCAGGCTCACAAATCCTGCCTCTCTCAGCAAGGACAGGAATGTCTGCATGGAGATCCCCAGCCTGGAAGAGGGTTTTGCAAGAGGGGAACACTATGACCTGATACTGCTCATACCTGTGCTCTGCCATCCTACCTGAGGTGTCTTTAGTGACTCTTCCCACAGCATTGCTCCTCCAGTTTTGGCAGAGGGGAAACTGAGGCAAAGAGCAGCTCTCAAGCTGGGCAGCAGCTCAGTGGCAGCTGGACAGTAGCTCTGCCTCTCACAGATCCCCAGTGTCACTCCCAGCCCCCTTTGAGTTTTGTGAATTGCAATTTAAATCACCTTCCAACAGGAGTAGCAGGACTAACAACTTGAATGTATCGAGCCCTACCTTAACACAGCTTGTAAACAGAACACATCACAGCTTCCTGCAGAAAGACCAGAGGGATCCTGAACTTTTCTGGAGAATCCCTGTCAAATCCAATCCTGTCTGGTTTGCACTCTAAACATCCTTCTTGGGGAACATCTCATTTGACTGAACACAAGCACAGATGACCCACCTGCCTGCTGAGTTTTATCTGCTCAAGATGTTGGATTCAGTCTGCTCTCAGGATCAAGAAAGCCAAGATCCACCTTGTCTATCCAAACAGCATAGAATGGTTTCCAGTCCTTCCTGGCACCAGAGAATAAGATTCTTCACCCAGAGGAGTGTGGGCAAGCCATCACAGCCCAGCACAAACACCAGATTTACCAATGCATGGCCATGCCCTACTCCTGCATGAGAGAATCCCAGCAGAGGTGAGAGATCCCTTCCTCATCTATGGTGCAGTACACCTTAAAGGCACAATCTGACAGTAAAACCACCACAGCAAGATGGGCAAGTGCAGCAAATTTATCTTCTCCAAAAACAGTTGTCATTCAATAGTGATTCTTCACTGGAACAGCCACACATCACCATGCCTCTGTTTTCAGCTTGCAAAATGTCTAGAGGTGGGTGAAACATATAAAAACCATTCTCCAGGGTGTTTATCTTTGTTTGAATATGAAAAGCATTTGCCAACACACTAGATTTTTACAAGTCATTCTCCATTTTCTCCCCAGCTACTTGTGAGCAGCAATGATACCAATTTTTGTGCCTGCCAAGAGACATCAAAATAGAGAGGCTCAAGAGGTGAAATATCAGCATTTTACAGACTGCCACACTGTGGCAGTTCAGGCTTAACCATACTGTGGCAGTGTCTGCATCTGAGGTTTTAATTTACATTCACCTCGATGTAAATCAATAAGACTAATTAATGAAGCACTGAGGTGAAGCTGCCCTGCCTGCACAGCCCTGAGCTCTTGATACCTGAGCTCAGCTCTGTCAGTGGGAGACCTGCTGAGCTCCCACCTTGATGTACAGATTTGAAAAGGGTACTGGTATTCTAGGGTTTTAGAAATGCTGAATATGAAGGCCAGTATTTAACCTGTGACTGTCCACAGCATCTCAACATCCCAGACCAAAACCACAAGGTAACATCCAGAGGGAAGGTATGAAAATGAACTGATTCAAGCAAATAAGGCTGTTAGAAAATGAAATGCAATTAACAGGTTTTACCCTGGGACCACTATTGAATCTTTTTAAAATGCCTGTTTCTTGGCCAGACATGTTCATAATAAAAAAAAATCTTGCTCTCTGGCTCTTTTCCACTGAATGCAGTTATGCTTCAGGAGCAGAAAGGGCTTAGGCAGGGATTCAGACCTCTTTTTTGCACTGCATCACCAGAAGATTTCACATGGGGATGATTCTGGCCTGAAGATGCTAGAGTGCTGTTTGCTGTGGAAGGGAAGCAGTGTCAAGCAGCTGCCAGGAAAACTTTGCCTCATCTCCTGCTGCCTTCAGGGTATTCTGGTGAAAGCAGAAAAGTCTGATGCCACTGAAGTCCATGATTTCCCTGTAAGCCCTGAGACAGGCTCCATGGGAGCAGGCAGAGAGCCAACCTGTGAAGGAAGCAGCAAGGCACTACAACAGGGTGGAGATACAGACTTAAATCCAGAAACCAACAAGCTGAAGAGGAAAGACTCTATTTGCAATTCATCATCCCCTAATAACCCAGTCAGAAAGCCTGGGCTGAGTTACCTCTGGCCTGCCTGTAGCACAGACAAACTCATAAAGGTTTGCACCCATCACAGACCCGAGACCTTCAGCCATGGTATCACAGGGGAAGGTCTGAGTTAATCCTTCAAAGAAGATGAGACAGCTGAGGCTGCTTTCATCTCTGGTGGTTCCTTCCCCTTCCACACATGAAAAAAGTGGATCCTTTTGTCCATGTGCCTTCCCTTGGTCATTCAGCTCTCCCTTGAAAATCCACTTTTCCCACAGCAAATGTTGTGAATCTGAGAATTAACCTCAAACCAGATCAGTATGAACTGTGATTTCACAGCTCCACAGGTGTCATGGGTGAATATGAACAAAGGTGCTGTGGATGGCAAACACAGAGCTCTGCAGGATGGCTTGTGAGGGCTGGAGAATGTTGGTTCCCAGTCTGCTGCAATGCAAAGGTACCATAGGCATCAGGAGAACATCAGCCCATAGGGCCTGAAGAAGAAAAAGGTCTTTGTGTGGTTCCCTTTCCACAAAGGAAGACTTCATTGCCTGGAGGATATCCCATGACAGTTCGAGTTTACCACCAGGCTGGCTCAGGGCAGTGCTCTCCCAGCCTAGAAGACCAGAGACAAGGGTTGTCTGTGCACTTCCACACATGGGAAGTGCCCCATGGGACCCACCAGGATGGGGCATCACACTCAGTCCTCACCTCCCAATACTGTGTGGAGCAGGTACTGATTCCATACAAACAATCTGTTCAATGGCAGGTCCCATCCCACATGAGGCACTGGCAGAGAGGAGCAGAGGCAGAGCCCAGTGCTGCATTTGGTGGTGACCCCACCTGCTCTCCTGATCCCACACTGGACTCCAGCCATCTGCAGCCAAATGTAAAGGTGATTCCATGACATTACTCCCTCCCTTTCCCATGCTCCCAGAGTGGCTTTACAGTGCAGCTGCCAGTCTGAATGCCAATCCTCTCTGCCTCTGGCTCTCTGCAGGACCCAGACTCTCACGCTTCAGTGCATCCTTGCACTTCAAACAAGATGTTTGCTCATACATATTTTTAATCCTGTTGCTACCCTGGCTCCTTCTCGTTGGTGGCCTTGCACAGCCATTGGTTCCACACCAGGGGAGCAGCCCAATTATCTGGCACAACTCAGGGGAGAGCCACTGCTCCAGGAGGAGAGGGGTGCTTGCACCAGTGGGAACAGCTGCTGTCCCATGGTGAGGGGAGGAAATCCCAGAAGTTCAGAAAGTCTCAACAAGGTGAGGGAGGAAATGCCAGATAAATTCCTCATCACCAGAGGAAGAGAAGCACCATCCTTCTGGCATGTGCTGTCTTTGTTACATCTCAGAAGGCTGCACACAAGCCTGCAGATGCAGGTAAGGAGAGATTTCTGAACAGAGCAGCTCCCTGGGGCAGAGCTGTGGGAGTAAAGCAGGGCTGGACAGCTCCAGGGCACACTCACTCTTTACAGGACAAAATGACCCATGGTCACACACTCGGAGCTGGCCAGTAGACACACATATTGCTGAACAGGATGGCCTTACCCATCACCAATGTTTCAGCTTCTGTTGACTGGGACTGAAGCTCCCAGGGGACCACCTTAGCCAAGCCCAGTCACGCTGACCACAGGGTCTCCTTGGAGCTGACACCTACAGGTCAAGCTGTAGTTGAGGTGACAGCCTCATCCCCACTCTCCCTGTGCACAGGGCAGGCACTTCCAGCCCGGGTTGCAGAATGAGGCACAGAAGAAGGTAAGACAAGCATTCTGCATTTCAGCTAAGCCAAAATCTCTCTGTTCTCTTCTCCACACAGACATTACCACAGAGACCCACCCCTGCTCCTTCAAGCTTGTCATCACATGAGACATGGGCTCCACCTCCCAGAAGAGATCTGAGCTGTCACTTCAGGCTGAGGCACGTGAAACCCAGCTCCTCCAAGGAGATAAGTGACTGCACAGCCTTAGCTACACTCACTGGTGTCTGCAGTGAGGAAGAGGAGGCTGACTCGTCCTTTGGAGGTCCAGTCCCTTCACCACCTGCCTTCCCCAAGCTCTGCACCAGCAAAATGGATTTTCACACTCAGTCCTGCACACAGTCTTGGGCAATCCCACGTGATTTTGTGTGACAGCCTTGCTCTTTTTGAAACATTGCAGGGTCCAGAACAGATTGACTGCACAGCAAGGTGAATGACAGCTGTGAACAAAATGTCTGGACAATTGCTGTGGCAAAAAGACTGGCATTGCTTCATACCACTGCTGCCAATTGTCTCCTGGTTGTACAATGAATCTCTTATCACCTTCTCTCACCAGTGCTGGGCAGGAGGAGCTTTACAGCCTTTGCTTTTGCTTCACTAATCTTTGCTGGACTGACAAGTCCCATGGACCAGGAACAGACTGCTCTTCTGGCTCAGAAACAGAGCCCACACTTTGCCTTCACTGACTGTTGAAAATGTGCCCTTAGATGTCCTGGTGTGCCCTTTTTGTCTTCTAATAAAAGCTGAATGTCACTGCTCACCCCACTAGGAACAAATGCCAGCAGCATGAAGCCCCAATTCTGGTCACTTCTTACAAGAGCCAGCAGCTGAACCATCTGTCCCAGGAGAGGGCACTGGGCAGGAAGGTGTCACCCCATCTGATGCCAGCATGCCTGGTGCAGCACAGGCCATCCTGTTGTCAAAAAACCCCAAACTTTGGTGGTGATACCAGTCATGACTGAACCAGCAGGGCTGCATCTCTACATTCCTCCAGTGCCCTTGTACCCACCAGATGAAAGATGAGTTGCTCTGAATGGAAACAGGGTCTCACCAACTCAAGGCTCTCTGCTTACTGCAGCACCTGCCCTACAGTGTCTGACTTCAGCAGGTGAAGGCTGCCCTGTTCTGCCCATGCTAGAAGTGACTGGGGCCCTTCAAAATGCTCAGTGTTGTGTATTCATGAGTGCCATCTGCTGGCACCTTCTCCATTAACCTTTCCAAAGCCACTTCGTGCAGCGTGGAGCTCTCCAGATCCAGAGCACACAGCCACCATGGGCTCCTGTCCCCATCCTAGCAGGGGAAACATTCTGTGCCTTCTCCAATATCCCAAACTTTCTCGTCTCATCCACTGCTGGAAATAAATCAGGTAGATCCATTCTATAATCTGCTACACTAATTGTTCAAGCAAAACTAACAGGTTTCCCTGGTAGAGTCAAGCATAAGAGGCAGAGGGAGAGAAATGAAACTCCTCCTCCTTTCTTTCCACAGTGAACTTGGTTTCAGAAGCACCAAACACTTGCCATTTCAAATGCAGTTCCCAGGTGTTTGGCACCTCTAGAAAGCAGCTCCTGCACCTTAGCAATTAAAACCAACACGAGTCCAATATGCCTTTAGTGGCTGGAATTAAAGACTACTTCTGCCAAAAACTGCAAAAACAAATGGCAATCATGAGTCTGTATCACAGGGAAGCAGGAGAAATGAGGGCATTACTTGTCTTGTGGTATCTCTCCTCCCTTTCTGCCAGGAACAGGGTAGGAATGGAATGGACCCAATTTACAAAATGCCACAGAAATAAATATTAACCTAAGATTTGACCTCCACACACAAATAGGACAATTCTACCACAATTTAAAAAGGGGGGTTTGTCTAAAGATTGTTTATAGGGCAACGGTCTGGTCAATGAAAAAGCTGGATCTAACTTGCTTAATCTCCAGTGAGGTCTGATCAAGAACTCAGTGGAAAAACCCAACTGTTGCCACCATTGTGCAGAGGCAGATGTGTCACAAGCACAGGCTGTCACTGCTGGGGGAAGGAGGTGTTCAGCTACCAGGGGAAGAGAACAGCCCAGGTTCTTATGGAAACCTGCAGTTCACGTCAGGATGAGCAGTTACAAAATAAAATACCAAAATCTCCCACTGTAGAATCAGTCCATGAGTGACCAGAGGTGAAATGCTAAAACTAATAAAAGTGTGCAGAAGGGCTGAGCCAGACAGCCAGGGCATTCAGGAGATGCTCAAGGCAGCTTCACCCAGGCTGCACATCCAACACAATTCCCTGCCAAGACACAACCTCCAGATGCAGACAGTGCTGGAAAGTGTAAGTATTTGGCACACAGAAAGGCAAAAAACATTTGTAAGCTCCAAAGGTAAAAGACATTACTCTCGCCCCTAATAACTCACAGATGTATTTTTCCCTATCTTGTCTGCAAACATTTCACAGCAGTATTGCATTTCCTACTGAACTATGATGCCCACAGAAGGGAACTCAAATGAGAGTTCAGTGCATTGAAAATGAAGTTTCCAAAAGCATTTGAGATAATGGAAGAGAAAAGAAGGGATCAGGAGCAGTAATGAATGAACACAGAGACAGGATTTCACTGTACATCAGAACTCTGAGCTTCAAAATCACATGGAAGTCCCAGCTTTCCCAGCTGTAACAGGAAATAGCTCAGGAGATGGACTGAGGGCTCTGAGGCAATTCATTTTTCAATAAGACAATGCAGTCTGCAGCCAGAGCATCACATTGCAGTCATGCTGCCTGTTACTCAGTGTGAAAAAAGATCAAAGAGCAAACAGGAACCAATCCAGGGAGGCACAGTGAGGAGCTGCAGCCACATCACTGTTCTCTCCCAGCTCATCTCCCTGAATGCAGGGAGTGTCTGCAGTTTCACAGAGAAGCTGGCAATGCCAAGCAGCCCCTTTCCCCGCACATACTTGCCTAGAACTCCCCAAAGTCCAGTCCAGCACTGCAACTCCAGCACAGCAGGGTCAAAAAAGGCAGAACTCCAGAAAGGTGTGGCTGAAAAAAAACCTCAAAAAACAACCAAACCCAAGGAAGTACATGTCTTTATGAACTTTGATCAGCTTCCATTCCCTTTTCTCTTCTGTTTCGCTGTCACCTATCATTAAAATTAAATAACATTTGGTCTTGTTGCCATGTTAACCAAGAGCAGACTCACAAAGTCAAACTCAGTCCACCCTGTTGGATTCTTGCTCCTGGTACACTTGATGGAAAAGCACAGTATAAGAGGGAGAGAACAGGGGACTCATTCCTGGAAATGTAAATGCCTGATGCCGAAACTCATAAAAGAAATATTGCAAAGGGGTTGGAGACACATTACATTTCTAATTTAGATAATTCTATGCAGATGCATCAGTAGCTACTGTTAAACAGTGTGAAAAAAAACCTGATTTACAGATGCACAATGGATCTGGGACAGAGAACAGCAGCAGCAAGATGGAATGCCCAGCCCTCACCTACTATCTTTACAATGAGCAGTCAATATTCCTGCAAAGGTGCCTGCTTATGTTTCACATCTGTGTTATCTTCCATGCCCATTTCAGAGCACAAAAAGCTGTTCATCTCTTCTTCCCAAACATCACCTACCCAGTTCTGCACAGCCATGTGCTGATTATGTATTTACTTGCCTTGAGAAATCAGGATAAGGACACTTCAAAACCCAAAATAAAATAAAACTATGCTGGATGCCCCTCAGATCATCATAAACACAGGGCAGCCCTGTAGCATGGACACAAAGCTTTCTGCTAGTGGGGCAGGTTTTTAGGAGGATTTCTGGTTTTCTTCTCTCTTCCTGATTCTTCCTTACAAATCAGGCTCTCTCCCTGCCCAGCTCTCCTGTGCTAGAAGCCTCACTGCAGCTGCAGGGAAAGACAAGCCATTTTGCCTGCATGGCTGCCTCTGCATTTCAAGCTGATTTGTATGAGATGCTGCCACCCTGCACCATTTGCATACACACCAAAGTTCCAGACCTGCACAAAATGAAGCAGGAAAACCATTTGTCTTTCCTCTCAGAAAAGGTTAATGGCATGGATTCTTTGCAAATGTTTACTATTAAGTGTTTCCTAAGCCTCTGAGCTATAGAATTTGTACATAAAAGGGGGTTCACCCTCTTCCCCCAGTCCCACAATCCTATTTGCTTCAGATTAACATGAATGACCTCTACTTCACTTGAGCTTATTCACTGCCCACAGAGCAGGGCCTGGTGGTACTGAATTATTTCCCTGCCATCATGAAATGCTATTCAGCTGCATAGGAAGGGACAAGGCTGCAGATGCAGGTGTTAGCTTCCTAGAACATTAACTGTTCAACACCCAGCCAAGACTCCTATTTAAACCTTACTCAGATCAGAAGAGCTACAGAAAACCATGACATAAGTATGAGATACCTGGATTTAACACACCAGAACACTAGGCCCAAACATGTGACAAAGAAAACAGCCTGGTAATTACATGTGATCACACACGGCAGGGGACAAAGCAGCCCTGCCATGAAATGCTTCATCTCAGCTCCTGCTGCTGCTCCCTCCCTCTCTGGCCTCAGCTGTGTCAGTCACCCAATGTGCCCCACACTTGCTGTCTCAAGAGTGCATCAGAGGCTCTGGGGTGGGTGCTCTTTGAAATGGCTTAATTTAAATTGACATATGAAGTGCCACCTCCAAATTAAGCCAGGCTAAAGAAAGCCCTTCAGGACCTTTATGTCCCTTCTCTCTCTCTCCCTCTCTCTCTCTCTTCCTTCCCCTCTCACATTATTCTAAAGAGAGCTTGCACATCATTCACCATTCGGGCCACCAAAAAAACCCCTCCTACCTGAAAGGTGTCTTCAGGTGCATATTCTAAGGGCAGGGAGGATACTCTCATTTCCCCAGTGCTCCAAGAATAACAGCCCAGACTGAAGTCCCTCCACAAGTCAGATCTCCTGTGTCAGACACAAACCCAAATTATTTTGGCATATAAGCACAGATCTGCACCGAAAGAATGGCCACTGGGCAATTAAAATCTGGTTTGCTCCTTTGCTCTCCAGGCAGGCTGCCTGATTGACTGGACCCTTTTACTCAGGAAAACAAATATTAAGCCCAATCTTCAGCTGGCAGAAAGCCACACAGTGCCATCAATTCCTCTGTTACCCTGACTGAAATTCTGACCTGTGGCTTACAACTACATTGAAGTTCCTACCTGCACCTCCCCTATTTTCAAATGGCACAATAACTCCACTCACTAATTTTGCAGACCAGGGACTGATTTTCTCAAACCTCACTGCATCAGGCTCAGTAGTCACCCTGTGCAGCAGCTGGGCTGCCTGGCAAAACTTACTCTGATATGGACTTTATTGCATTGGGTTTGAGAGCTTTTGCAGTGATTTGGAAATAATCAGAGAGTTCAGACACAACCTGTAACTGCTGTATTTAAATGTTCCATTTGTTACTACAAAACAGGATCCTGCCTAGAGAAGCAGAGACTGAAACTCAAAGTAGAGAAGTGTAAAGGAGTGATGGCAATAACTGTCCTGCTCTCACAGAGCAAGGCAGTCAAACTATTGAAATACTTTCAGCACCTGGATTGTCCCAGCCAAAATTCCATCCTCAAACTCACCAAAGAATTACACACCACTCCTTAGTCTGCACAGGCAAGGATTTGCTTTTGCTTTCAGTGAATGGTGGTTGGGGATTTGGTTTAAAAAACAAAAACTTCTATGTACTGAAAAATCACATGTGACTCTTGTGATGAGCAAAGCCATTTAAAATGAGAGAATTCAGAACCTGGGGGAACCAGCCAGGACACAGAGGGTGTTGTGGGGGCCCCTCTTCAGCACACACACACTGATCTTCAGGATGTGCTTGTTGTAAAAAAAAAGCCAGAGTCTGACAAAGACTGGTAGGATAATCAGAATAAGGCACATTCCTCTCAGAGAGACCAGAGTAGGCAGCTTTTTTTAGCTTAACCAAACAGAGGCCAAGAAGGGTCATCACTGCAATCCAGAAATAACTAAAAAGCAAACACCAAGGAAGACAAATAGCTAGTCAAGATCAGTGACTAGAAATAACCAAAGAATAAAAAGGCCATGAGCAAATTTGCACTGGAAATTATGATGTTTCTATGACCAGAAGGATGAGGCAGAAGCTACTTTTCAATAGAAATAATGGGGGAAAGAAATGTTTAATCATCTTTGGGCATTTATAAAGCAGACTCCAGGACATACCTGCTGTCAGTAGAACTGAATCTGACACCTTGAGCTTCCCCACTCCAGTGTGTGCTCAGCTCAAACCCAAAGAAGTAAAAAAAAAAAAAAAAAAAAAAAAATGGAGGGAAATGTCAACATTCACAACTATTGTCAAATATCTCTCATTAAAACTAGGCCACAAAACCAGCAAGCTGTGCAAGGAGGAATGCCCAGAGGAGAAAAATGGCATCTTGCTGAATTCAGGCTCTGATAATTTGTGTCTCCCATCACAGACACTCACCCCACGCTTGCTCTGCAGTGTGAATTGCCAGTTGGAATTTTCCTGTAGCATATCTACAAGGAGGCATCAGGAAACCCTGTAAATGCTGGGAATAACCACCCAAAAGCACTCTCCTGCAGTGACACAAACTGTTAGAGAGGAAAAGGAGAAGGATTATATGCTGGATTGTATGATGGTTTGTGCAGACATTATTCATCATGATCAAACCACCAGTGAACTCCTCCTTGTCTCCTTGCAGGCATGGAGCTTGTGATGATCTCCTTACTTGCCTCATAAGGTAGAAAAATAAAAGGAAAAGAAAAGGAGAGAAGGAAATCAAGAAAATGGGTCAAACATATGTGGGGAGAGACACAGCTGAAAGGAAGCCACTGTTCAAAACACACTGGTCAGCAATGGAACAGATCCTCTAAAGGCTCATTCCTACTCCTATCACCCCAAGAAGGAATTAATCAATATATTGGTTTCCAGGCTGAGGGATCAGAGCACCATGGGCAAGCAGGAAGGATTCCTGTCCCTGTCCTCCAACCCTTGCAACCCCTGTTAGTGGCAGCATGAAAGGACAGAGAGCTGAGGCCATGGAGAGCACAGAACCCAAACCTCAGATCCTGTCTGCCCTCTGCCAGGTGAGTGCAGTGCATCCCCTTCCCAGCTGAGAGGGGATCTGAGAAGTATCAAAGGAAAACAAGCATGGTTACCTCATATTTGGGGAGCTTTTCAGAGGCACAGTGACGTGACCAGAGAATCAGCAAGTGGGTCTCTTGGGACTGACAGAGCAAAAATAATGGTAAACAGCTTGACTGCTTAGAAGATACTGCCTGGTGGAGAGCTCTAAAGGCTGAACTCTCACTTGAAGGAGGCAGTTTTCACAGGGCAGAAGCCAAAAGCCTGTCCAAAACTATGATCAACATTCATTTTAGTTTAACCACAGGAGTAAACTCAATTAACATGGCTGGTAGAGTAGAAAGTTGTGCAAAATAACTTACTGGATTTCTCTTTCTTCTTTCCCACAGAAAAAAAAAAGTTGTTTGTCAGTCCCATCGGAATGCCTTTGATCTCAACACTGATGTAAGCAAAAAACTAAGAAGAAATCAAAGAAAAAAAGAAGGAAAAAAGCTCTCTGTAAGTGAGCATCCATCTCTCCACACACTGCTTTGCCTCTGCCTCTCCAGACACAGGTGACTCCTGAGAGCTGGCAAGGCACAAATAGAGAAAAGCCTCACACACCCCAATGTGCTCTGGGCACTTGTGAAAGGCTCTGCCAGATCCTCCATTCTGCTCTGGTTTTGCTAGATATGTTAATAAGTGATAAAGGTTTATTGGGCTGTAGTTACATTTTACAGTCACACATAGTGCTCTTCTTAAAAGCATTCTCCCTCTTTGAATTCCCAGAAGGAGGGAAGAACAGTCCATGCAGTTTAAGGATCTTCTATATTTTGAATTTTGAAGCCATCATCATTGCTAGATTAACTGAACTAACTGGGACTATCCACAAAAACAAGTTATCAGCCCTCCACAGGCTTGCAGAAGGTCAGGGCTGCCAGGCAGAGAAACCTAAAATTCAAGAAAGGCTGTCTGTGTATTAGATCTTAATTTAGGCATGGTTTGGGAATTTCAGCACTTTCTGAAGGTTGGGCATGCAAATCCTCTCCCTGAAATCACAGGAGCTATTAGTGAGCTCAGAATGAGACACACATTAAGCATCTCCTGACTTGTGGCCAGGATCACAGTGTCTGTGGAGCAGTCTGACACTGCCTTGTGCAGCCCTTTCTTTACCAGATGATCTTATCAGAACCACTGTATAATAATAATTATCCTGTTGAAATCACATCAGTTGAGATCAGATTAGCCTTAATTTGGCTTTTCCAGGAAAAACCTGAAAGCATCCACAGACGTACATTGCCTCTTCTGATGTCAGCAAAAATGTTGCTATTGATTTCAGGAGAACTGGGATTTCATTGCAACACTAAGCAAAACTGGGACTGCCCCAGATTTCCCTGCAGTTGTTAAACAAGAGAGCTATCAGTTCTAAAGACAAAAGCAGAACTGTAAACAGTGCTGCTTGTAGTGATGATGATAATTGGAAGGGAAGAAAAGGAGAATTAATATTTCTCTGTGGCATTGGGTGTTCCTAGTAAATGCTAGAGATTGCAACAGTGTTCAGTGACAGTTTATTGTTCACAGAAGTCTTTCTCACAATCACAATTTTTTTACTTCTCCAGCCTTTAATTACCAAAATTTCTGTCTGGGCTTGCACTGTCCCTCTGCAATCTGGGAGCTGTTTGGGTGCTCACAGTGCAGCAGAGAGGCTGAACACTGACCCTGAGAGCTGGAAAAGATCCTCAGGGTGTCAAAACCTGCTGCTCCAGAGAGCCCAGCAAACATCCTCCACAGCTGGGCTGCAGGAGCAAGCACCAAGCCCAAGAAACAGGCAGAGAGTTCATGATCCTTTCGGGATAGAACACTCCTGATGGGGGGAATGGAAGTTTGTGATCTTTTTGGGATAGAACACTCCTGTTGTGGGGAATGGAAGTTTGTGATCATTTGGGATAGAACACTCCTGATGGGGGGAATGGAAGTTTGTAATCCTTTGATAGAACACTCCTGTTGAGGGGAATGGAGAGATCATTTATATTCACTCCCAGTGAGGGGCTGTACAGCCACTCCTCCTGCTGAGCATCACACACCCAGCATCGAACCACAGGCAAGGCAGAAACTGGAAGGTTAAGTCACAAAAACTCAGTCAACCTGTCCCAAAGTTGTGGGTCTCAGGAGAACATTCAATTCTGAGAGTTTCCTCAGCTCCCCTGAAGCTCTGTTTATGATTGATTAATCTAGATATACAGCAATGATAATAACTTGATAAATCTCCATGTGCAGGAGGTCATTTTTAAAGCATTATTATGCACATTAGAAAGCATTAACACTCATGACACCATAATTATAATCAAGTCTCATTTGGCATTACCTAGCACTGGGGAAGAGTGTGGTGAGGGACAGTTTGCTTTAATTCTCAATCTAATTAAAATTCTCTTTTGTTCCAGCAGCCAAAGCCACCCTCCATTTTAAAAGCATAGCAATGCCTACCTGCAATTATGAAACAAGTAATTTCATTTAAAAGCAACTGCTACATACAAGAAACTCCTGCACCTTGGATGTCCTGGTGGAAAAACATGAATTACACATCTTTATCACAGAGCTGGCCAATTATGGCTCCCACTAGCCCAGTACTACGGTAAAATAAAAATGTATTAAGTTGGAAAGCTCACAGCTTTGCAGGGCAAAACCACAGCTGTATTTCATACCTCACAAAACCTACTATGTGCAGCACAGACCTGAAAGTAAATTTTTTGGCATGAGGCATGGGGAGGATGCTTGGTTCTCTGCACAGCTGCCAGGTTCAGTTACAAACCTATTACCCTCAGTGTGAGAATTACAAGGTGAAACACCACATCTTGAATAATTCAGCAAGTCAGCTGGAAGGACGGTAGCAATTCCTTTCCACTTTAAATCCTGTCCCCCTCTTCCCCACACTGATCTCCTGGGACTCCACTGAATTAAAGCAGCAGGCAATAAAGGAAGCAGCAGTTAGCACAGACAGATGCACAAAGCCCCACCCTCCCTTCTCCCCCATGTGCCCATCAGGAAGGATTTTCCCATGTCTCTTCTTTCTGCTGATTTGGGAGTGAGAAAGGGAAAGCAAAAGATTATTGATATCTGATCTCCAAATTCAGAAGGGCAGAGCATCCCCAGGCTGCAAGGGAGGAAGTCCCTGGTGAGGTGGTGTCAGCAGTGTCCCCTGCCTGGCAATATTTCTGACAGCTGACAGAACTTCCAAGGTGCCCAACATCAAAGCTACAGGGGGAAGTCAGAAACTCTGACTGGGTTTATAAATCCCAGTTTAACACATGCCCACTGTGATTTATGAACGTGGTACACTAATGGCTGGGCTCAGCATCACTAAATCAGTCCCTCCTGCTACAAGTAAGCTGGGTAAATCAGACCACTTCATTTAGGGTGATTTATATTGCAGATAAATCAACATTCATCTGTGAGTGATTTGTTAAGACATTGCAAGATCTTCTAATCACTTTCTGGCTTTCCATCAATCAAAACTTTTGGGAATTACATCACTAAATCCCAGACTAGAGGGGCCAGGGCCATGAATCAAATCTTGGAGGCAGAACCAGAGACTTTTCTAAACCCAGAGTGTCTGCTTGTTCCTCCCCTTACTCCCAAAGCCTCAGCCTCTGTAGTCTGGAACAATCCCCTTCAATTCCATAAATAATTTAACAGTTTGGCAATCTGGCTGGATTTTGCCACTTTCAGAATGATTTTACTATCCAGAGATGCTTGCTGAGGACAAAGCAGAACTAGAGTGCCATTTGAAATACAGTTGGTGAGGTACCTTGTGCCTTTTAAGTGGACTGCATGACTATCTGCACATGAAAAACCTCAATATTGATGAATTCTGGTGAGACTTGTGCCTTGCATTAACTGCAAGAGCTGCAAGCCCAGAACCAGTGTGCTTTGGCTCCTGGCTACAGGGCAGATTCAAACCTTAGCAAGTGCCAGCACAAAGTTACAGCACCTGATTTGTTCAGCCTCATTGCCAGACTGGGGACTTGAGATCTACCCTTCAAATATTTACACACACACACTTCACACCCCAGACTAGACACTGTGGAAGCAGAGCTGCAGATATGCATAATACACCTTTTTTTTTTCCCCTATGATATTGTTATGAAGTAGGAGGTGAGATTATTCACATATTAGGCCTTCAGTCTCCAGGGAACTGTCTGTGATTTCTATATTTATACTTTCAGTGTTGTCACAGAAAACACTGCAAGAGATTTTGATCTTGAATACCGATGCAAATTATAAAAAAAAAAATTCTGGCATTTAAATCTCATCCCCAAAGCTCAGGAAAACACAGGGTCTCAGATTTTTGCTCTCCTCTTTCTTAAAACAAAAGGGCAGAGTAAATCAGCAGGAGGCCATCACACAAATGGCAATCATAAATTGATCGGCCTATCAAACAACTGTCATCAAGAAGCAGAAAACAGATTAATGAGCATTCATTATTGACTGGCCAAGTAACCTGGCAACACTTCCCTTCAAAAGCTGACAACAGCAGGACTCTCTAATCACTTCCAAGCAGGACAGGACCTTTCCTGTGCCACTGGGCAGCACAGCTCTGGCCTTTTGCTCTTCAGCATGTGGAGGAGATTAAACACGACTTAGATCCAATACTGGCTGCTAAGCAGAAATAGCCCAAAATTTGAATTCCCAATCACGTAAGCACGAAGACAAATGTGCATATCTAGGTTAAGAGATGCATAAGTAAGTATTTTCAACAACCTCTCATAGGTTGCTGCCTGATACTAATAATAAAATTTTGAAGACAAGCAACAAAGAAGTGGTAGGAAAATATAAAGGATGACATGGTGGACATTTATGTCCCTGCATTGTCAGCACCACCATGACCAACGTAACTGTTCATGTTGGCTGAATCTTATTCTAAGGAGAAGGTCTGTAGGCTGGGCAGACTCTGAGAATATCTCTGCTTTCCAGTGCAGTGCCCAGGTCCCTTGTATGAGTCTGGGCTCTGAACTATCCTAATTTTACATATAGCCCAGTGTCTGTAACATCCATGCAGATCACCCTTTCTGTATCTGCCCAGTTCAGATAGGATGCAAACACATTCCGGGTCATCAACTGTGTCACAACCATGAGCTCAAGCACAAAATATAAATAACTAAAATAAAATAAAGCTGTTTAATTATATGGCATTTTAATGAGATTTTATAATTATATTGCACTTTAATGGGATTTGGACAATTAACTCCCTTCAGCTCTTTGCAAATCTCCGCCTTAGGCAATGACCTTGTATCAATGTCCACCCCAAATCAAAGTGTAAAATAAAGCACAGGGTAACTCACATTTCGGCTGAGGTACAGTTGGCTCCAGAATGAAAGCAGCCACTGTGGCCAGGACACACAGCAAGAGCCACTGGGGCATTTCCTCACACAAGATGTCACACTCAGAGCCTGGGACAAGCAGCTTTCCTCTGCTCCAGGCCAGCAAGGCTGACTGACAGGGAGGAGCATCATCTCCCCAGACACTAATACCACAGCTTCAATGAGTATGGAGGGGGATGTTGTCTCTGGAATCTCCCTGAATATTAACCTGTGCCAGCCTGTCTCTCTTTTAACAGCTGGGAAGTTCACAGATGCAAACTTATGGGTCAGGAAATCTAAGTCCTCCCTGGGAACTACATTTCTAAATAAAACCCATCCCCTTCAGTGCAGTGCTATTTATAAGAGCTGCAAGTTTATACTGCTCATTCCCCATTTAGTTTAGCCTTTCTCTAATATTCATTATCTCACTCTCGACTTCTCGCTGTCTGCATAACCATTGTCACCTCTCATTTAGGACTGACTCATTCTTAAAAGGATTTAGTCAGCTGTGAACAGCCAAGCTGAGCATTGTGCACGGCATAGCCAGGGAAAGTGAAATTCTAGAAATGTCTGGACAGATCTATTCAAATAACCTCTCTGCAGACAGAGCAAGCCTAAAATAACCCACCTTGAGTCTTTGGGAATTTTACTCCAGAATTTAGGGTCAAATTATTGCTGCTGTCATGCAGACTTTACATGGGTAAAGGTAGAGGAGCCTTCTCCTCCACTTCATCGCTGCCCATCACACCTTTCCAAAGCAGCAGCAATTTATCTCACTGTCCCCTACATGCAAGAAGCCAACCAGAACATTTCCCCATCTGTCCAGCAGCAGTGTTCAAGAGCACAGATTTAACTCACTATCCTGTTCTTCCACGTGCCATAAAAAGCCTTCCCTGAGGAGGTGCCCCCCTCTGCCCCATGCTGGGAGCTGCTGGGACTGGGCTGCCTTCTAGTGAGACTCACCTGAACACAGCTCTGGTAGATCTCATCCCCAGCTTCCAGTACCTTCTCTCTTGATGAACTGGCTGGTTTGGTGGCTCACAGCTCCATAGGGGAACTGGGTGGGTGGCTCACAGGTCCACTCAGGAAGCTGCTCCTAGCACAGCAGATCAGGAGAAATGAGCAGCAGCTACTGGGGCTTGAGGGAAGGGCAGCCTGTGCAACTCTTACATCTGTGGGAAATGACAAGGCAGCCTCAGAGTCCCAGATAGCTGGGTACTGTACTGTGCTTACCTGAGAAAGGAAAAGTAAGCCCTATATTAAATGAGAATTTACATTCAGGTTTAAGAGTGCGGCTGAAGATCACAGAGGTGTCCAAAATGCTGTGCTAGCAGAATACATCCAGCTTCCTCTTCAGATGAGCCTAATAAACTGGGAAAACCCTGTCAGCCTGAATATACAGTGAGTTAGTGAGGTGCACACTGAGTCCCTGACAGGGCTGATTTCCATGGTGCAGTCATGTGCACTTCAACCAAAGAGGATGACAAGTTATCCCAGCACCTCACCTCTCCATGACCAAAGTGCTTTGTCTGCTCCTGCTTTTGGGGTTTTGTTCAAAAGGACAAAGTAAGTGCACCTCTTTTCTTCATCACCCACAGCCCCTGATCCTGCATGGGCTGGCTGTGCAGACAGCTCAGCCCTGTCACAAGAGAACAGCTTTCTGCAGCCATGGCCATTACAACAAGGTCAGCTCACCCTGGGATGACTCTGCCAGTTCCTGGGACAGAAAAGTCAACTCTGCCTTTTGAATTCCAATCTGCAAAACAAAGCCATCCCAGGAAAAAAAGAGAAATCAACAAAGAGACATAAAGGACTGAAAACAACAAATATTCACCCTGTTCTTCCACCTTTCTTACCAGAAAAGCACAAAAATCACAACTGGTTTTGATCAAGGCCCTGTGGCTGAAAGTAGCACATTTGAGGGAAGGAAAAGGCAGGCAGAGAAATGGTTCTAATTTTGGTATATCCTGCTTACAAATGCACCACACAGTATATCACCCCAACCAAAGCAGACACAGAACTGGATCACCCAGAGCTGGTTTCAGCACCTCCACCAGAACAAACACGGCTCACAGATGTCCACACCAGTTCCTTGCTTGGGCTGTGCCCACGTTCCTTTCACCTTCCCCTTGCTCGTGTTTCCTGGCAAATTCTATTCCTCACCAAAAAAACCCAGCCCGCTGAAAGCAGAAACCTGGAATGTTTGCTGAAACCAGATTGTGAGACAATCAGAGAGCAAGTGTTGCATCTGCAAGGATGAGCATTTCCCTGCAGAACTCATTCCAAAAGCCATTTTCATCCAATTAACGGGGTGAAACAAACTGTTGCTAGGCCAAAGGAATCTGCTTAGCCAATCTATTTGGACTTTGTTTCCACAGCTTTCAGTACAAGAAGCTGGCAACACGAGTTCTTTTTCCTGAAACCAGGAGGCTCAAACAAGAAATAGCCTCTCCTGGATCAAAACCACACATGGTGGCAACTGTTCCTATCCAAATTACACAGAACTGGACAAATACAATCAAGCAGATCATGCATCTAAACCTGCTTTTAAAAATAATGGGTTTTGCTGGATGAAATCTTGTTCAGATTATAAATCCTTAAGAATTTGTCACAAGGTTTAGCTCCATCATGCTCTTAAAAAATAAAATTGAGGAAAATCACTCTACAGAAACAGGAAAAACAAACAAAAAAGAGAATGGAGAACTCATTTCTTAAGTAATAACAGCTCCTCAAGACAGGTTCAGCTTGCTCACTTGCTCGTCACAGCTTTGCATGTGACAGGCAAATCTTGTTGATAAGCCATGGACAGAACCTAAATCAATCATTCTTATTCTCCCTATTTAAAGTAAATTTACTTTCCACATCATAAATATACTAAATTTCAAACCACTGGCCAGGAAGCTCAGCAGGGAGCCCCCATTCCTGCTAGTGCTCTTCCTGCTACAATTTGTAAAGGCCTAGGAGAGTCCCAAAAGAGATGACAAATCTCTTCTCACTCACCTAGGCATTATAAAGAAATTCTTACCAGTCTGGGGTGCATATGGTGTAGATGGTATCTCAAAATATAGCAAGAGGAGTGTTGTGACTCCCTGTGGTGGTTGCCTCAGCCCAGCATTAAGAAATAAAAATTAATTTACACTGATCTCTTGCAAAGTTTGAGCATTTAGCTGAGTATCTCTTTTGCAGCTTGAACCCTTCCCACATCTTGCAACAGTGAACAAACAGCCCTAAGCAGCAGGGACTCCTGTTCCTAGAGAAACTCCTCACTCACCCAGCTTTTACACCCCTCCACCCTGGAAGGATACAGAGTCTGAAAAATAAGCCTTGTAATTAGCAACCCAGCCAAATTAGATTCCCATTGTTCCTCCTTCAGCTGAGCTATGCCTGCAATGCTCTCTTGAGCTCTGGTTAACCACAGTTTGTCAGTGGGGTCCAGCACTCAGAGGAAATCCCAGCAGCCTCTCTCTTGCCTGGTGGCATCATCAGCCTGGATGCTCTGCTCTGCTTCCCCTCGGTGCTGCTGGAGGAGCCAAGGCAGGAGCACACAGCAAACTTGATTTCTCAGGAGACAAAAACACCCAAGGTGCTTCTCCTTAGAGCTTTCTGAAACTCACACCCTCCTCTTGTCTTCCAGCCTCCCTCCCTGCATCCAGGATACAAAACATAAGAAAAGCACATGGGGAGACAGCACTGGAAGTTAACATTGCTATAATGAACAATTTTTCAAAGTTCTTTCTCTTTTCCTTTCCTAGATGCAAAAAAATAGGAGTAAGGAGATTGATTTTCTTGCTTTTTAGTGTCCCTACCCCCTCTTTTTATTTTCTACCTTTCCTAGCCTCTCTAATTTTGGCAAAGTTACAGAAAAAATTACACAGCTACTTTCTTCTTCTCAGTTTCACTTTGGAAATTTTACATAGAATGGGTTTCTTTGGTTTTGGTTTGGTTTGGTTTTTTTTTCCCCAAAGAGTGAGGAAAGGAAAATGCAAAAGAAAATATGCCTAAAATGATCCTAAGCTTTATTCATGCAATTGTATGAGGAGCTCAAAAATGCTGTGGGTGGTGGAAAGGAGTATTCAAGAAAATCCAAAGTAAGGAAAAAAAAAAGTCAGACACAAAAGAAATGCTTTCTTTCCAAATAAAACTAGAGTTCTGATTGCTTTCCACCTCTCTATCAAAGAATGGGCAAGTATTTTATTTCAATCATGCATAATTTTCTACCAAAACCTTTTGGGGCATAATAAAAAGTAATTTTTATTCTGCTTTTTCAAAGCACAGCTGCTTGACATGCCTCATGAAAGGTGCCTGGTAAGCCACAGCCATGGCTGTCTACTGTGTTATATTTTAAATGTCTGTCCAGTGCACTCCTGGCTACAGAGTGCCCCCAGTTTTTCTGTATCTTCTGAAAATCATGGGACTAACAAGCTGCAAACATCCCTGTCCTCCTCAGGCATACAGAACTGATCAGTGAGATCACCACACACAGGAAAAATATCGATGCATTAACAGTCTTCCCCCAAGTCCCTGAACTCCAGTTAAATAAGCAGTAAGTTCTGCCCTGGACTGCTGTGCACACAGGCTGTATCAGACTTTGTAACCAAGTCAAGATTTTCAAACAATCCAGGGAGCCATTATGGAAGGCAAAAAGCAGATTGAACTTTTAGATCAAAAACTCCTGTTCTACACAGGAAAAGATTTTATTACAAACATACTCACTTTCCAAAAGGAGCCCACACATGCCCTAACAGTCCACCTTGAGTTAGGGAATTCCCTTGCACCAGCACCCTGAGCACACGTGCTGCTTGCTTTCATCAAAAGAAAATCCAGCAGCCAGGAGAGGAGGGGGCAAGGTGTTGAGTTAGGGGAGTTTGTCAGCAGCAGAATCAGTAATTTCTAAACCCCTGAACACTTCAGCAATAAATGAGCATTCCCCAGGAGGTGGAGACCCTGTGATGGCCTCTCCATCAGCCAGGAGAGGGCAAAGCCACGCCTGCTAAGGACAACCAGCAATGGGAATTCACCTGGCAGAGAGCACCAAACACAGCAGCTAAACAGAACTGGGTATGGAGACATCCTGGGATTCATTCCTGTCATAACCTGGGCTCACACTCAGCCCCAGCAGGGAGGGGCAGGGCAGGGCTGGCCCCACACTTGGGGCACATCCCAGATGCTTCCAAGCAAAACAGCCTTGTGGGGAAAACCTCCCAGATCCTTGCCTGTGGATGCCCTGGAGCATGGACTATCCTGATAACAAAGCCGTGTCTTTCTGCTTGAGACATCCATGGCATTTCCCAGAAGTCCCTGTGTGGCTCACAGCAGTTACCTTTCAAAGTAATATCTTTTTAATTTGCTCAAGGACACTTTGTGGTGCCATTAAAGTTTCTCTCCAGCAAACATGCTATTATGCAGCTTGGAAATTTAATTAATCAAACAACATGTAAGATTTCTTTCAACAGCTAATGCAGCACAGAGGAAGATGATCTGCTACACTCTTGGTAATTTCAGTGCCGCTTCCAAGAAGCTCTGAAGTCTCTGGGCAGGGAAACAGCCCCATCCTGCCCCCCACTACACCTCTTGTCACCATGCAGAACGATTCTGAGCAAAAGGAGAGCCTCTCAAAGAGCAGATGCTGCAACCTACACAACTGACTGCCCTCCACATCATCTTTGCTTCAGAGCTGCCAAAGCTGTTAGCAGTGGTAAAATTTTACTGTGTCCCCAAATCCCATTATGTGGTTTTCCTGGAAAATGCCTCTTGGCACATAATTCTCACAGTCCAGCCCCTTGTATGCAATAAGGTCTTTCCATTGTTACTCATGGCACACTTTTCAGTTTGAATTCCCCCTCTCTTTCTCAAGATAAAATAGAGAAGGTAAAAACTGATCAGGTTTTCTAATGAGGTTCTTCAGACCTCCTCTATTTTTCTGTGAGTTTTAAAAGCAGGCAATGAAAACATGAAAAGATCACAAACTGTAGTTAACTTGCCACATTTTTCTGAGACTCTAAATACAAATATCCCTTTTATCCTCATTTGGATTTCTCGTAACATTACTACAAACAAAGGGTTAAACTAAGTCACAGTTAATCCATTCCCAATTAGATTGCTGAGCAAAAAAAATGGTCAGTCTTGGGGGAGGATCAATGCTTTGCTTCCACAGCACAAACAACTCCACTCAATGGTTTGCTAATTTATCATCGTTCATTTAAAAAGAAGATTTATTGGAAGTTGAACAATACCTTCTGTTTCCCTGGAAATGCAGGGTTTGCCTTACCTCTCCTACAGAGTGAGAGAGGAGAGAGAGCAAATCCACCCAAAGTGATCTGACTGCTCCCAGGGTTGCTAATAATGCTTCAGTGCAAGCAGCTCCCTGATTATATCACCAGAAGTCACCGATAAAGAACACCAAGAGGAAATACTCCCTGTGGAGATTGGGAGCATCAGGTAAATTCCTTAATTGTGCTCTTAAGTGCCATGGGCTTATCAGCAAGGCTATGAGGACTGTGTTACCTTGTCAGGAGAGAGTCTGGACCAGCAAGGGCAGAAGACAACTGAACCATCAGAAGCGAGCTGAGTAAGTCATGTAACAGAAGCCCAGTGAGCTGCTCTACATCAGTCACACAGGAGGATTTCCTCTCACTGCTGGAGCTGGTGGAGAACACACTTGTGTAGGGTCTCTGCTGGGATCACACAGCTGGACCCTCACACAGAGCCACCTCCACCCACCTGATGAGATGAATCCAAAGAAAATTTAAAGTCCTTAAGGCTCCATCTCTCCCAGGATCCTCCCTCGAGTTTAAACATTTCTGTAGTCCAGCAAAATGCACAGCACAAACCCTGTCTGCCATGAGCAGGAGCCGCTTCCCTTCACCCCTGTGCCACATGGAAACCCTCTCACACAGGGAGCAGTCCCCAGCTGTCGTCCCCACCCTCAGAGGGGCTGGGAAAGCAAGAAATCTCTCTTGATCTTGTGTCAACAAGCTCTCTGTCACAAACCCATATTCCAAGGACCAAGGGGAACACTAATTAAAGGAGCAAATTTGGCCTGGTTTTGAATGTGCAGGGGGCTCAGGGACACAGCCTGGATTTCCAACCAGCTGGCTCCTTGTGGGGCAAACAGCTGCTTGATTTTTCAGGCTTCATTGCCTGTCCAGCCCAGCACACTGAGAGAGACCCACCAACACATGTGAGACTCCAACTTCTCCCTCGAGCAGGCACATAAGCCACCCCTTTAAATGGGGTCAGTGTTAATTAACCCACTTCAAGCCCCTTTATGCAGAAAAAAGCATACTTTTCACTTTCTGTGGACACACAGTTTCATCTGCCAGCTACCATTCTGTTGTACAGAACAGGTCTCTGCTTTCACTGGCCGGGAGAGGGGGTTTGTGTACCCTTCACATTCAGGAAGATCCCCAGCAAACACAGACAGGATTCCTACATCAGCATGATGGAGTCATAGAAAGGTGAAGAAAATGGGATGTATAGCCACTCTGAAAGAAAAATAAACTCAGGAGCAAAGATCATCACAATCCATCCTGCTTAAGATAATTTGAGAGGCCTACCTTTATGTAACCTGGTTTGGGAAGAGAGATATGCACACTTACTGCCTCCCTTTCCTCCCTGCAAAATCCCCATGCTGCTGCAATAGAAGGCTCCTAACAAACTAAACACACACAGCTTTTCAAAGAAGGCATCAATGCCCTAAAATAAATAATTCTTTAAAGCCTTGTGCATTGCAGCACTTGCTGGGCCTTAGGCTGGGAGAAAACAAGACAAACTGCAGCTGTGAAATATGAAGTGGGACAGGAATGAGAAAACATTCCTTTCTCCTGAGGAAGCGAGTGTTTTGATCTACCAGTTGAAATGAGGCCTTGCAAATCAAGGGCCTTGTACACTCAGAAAGCAAGGAGAGCTCTTGCTGAGCACAGGCAGTGTGGACCTGCCAGTGCAAGGTGTCCCAGCAGCACCAGGAGGTGAACAGAACCTGCAGGAGCTAAACAGCAGTCCTGCTCTTCCCAGCTCCTTTGCTGTAACTGTTTTATTCATATATTTCTTTATTTCCTCCTTGCCTGTATTCTGCTATGATCTTTTCTGCTTATAGAGGAACTGGGACTGTGCACAAATGCAAGAATATAAATCATGTTACAAGATGTTTCTTAAGGTTTAAATGTTTTAATCTGCAGGTACAAGGTGAGTACTCAGGAGAATTCTGGGGAAAGAGAAGCTGGTGATTTGGGAGCACACAGGGTAGCTCTGATTTTCCAGCCAGCTCATCCCAACATAGCCAGGTACACTCAGCTCAGGTGCTCTGTTGGATGCACTGGTTTTGCAAGGCAGGAGGAAGGCACTGCCACTGCTGTTATAATTAGTAGCTTCCAAAGTCCACCCACTGTATCTAGCTCTATGTGATGTCTGAAAAAGGGTGCAAGAACAAGATTCAACTTCCTAGTGCCAGTTCCTGGTTAACCACGAGGCTTTGAGACACTGCACCAAGCAGCATCAAATGTCACTGTGATTAGAGAGAAGGAGAGAAGGACCATTTTTCAAAATATTTGTGTAACACTGATATCTCAGCATATCAAAATATCTACCTAGGAACCAAGTATCTTGTTCAGCTTAAATCAAGTCAGAGTTGCAAAAAGAGTTGTAAGCAAAACTGAGCCCCTGTCAGCATTCAGTGTCTCTGAGAGCCGTCTCTGTCCTCTGGCCTCCCCAGTTGTCCTTCCTATAACAAGGGGAACAGAAGACAGCCTGGACCTGCTGACAAGGGAACAAATGGAATATACTGTGGCACTAAGTTAACTCAGCTCGAAGGAAACAATATTAAGCATTCCAAAAGCAAATAATTACATTCTCCCTAACTAAAGCTGTCACTCCAGAGAGTCTTGCAGAGAAGAATGAAGACCTGCTCACTGCAGTAATGTCATCTCTGAATATATCTCTCTTCACAATTTATTTTTAACTTCTTTGGACACAAGCTTTCCCTTGCTGTTGTTGTGTCCAAGTATAAACAGGGCCTTTTTGAAGATGGAGACTTCCAGGCTGTGATAAAGGCTTGGAAGGTTGTCTAGCACTGCTGCAGTCTCTCCAAGAGCTTATGCATCCTTTGCAAAGATGTTACTTCACAGCTTTTCAAAGAACCTCAATAGATTTTGACAGATATCTCTACACCTCCTGTAAGCACCAGTGTGCTAACAGGACTGTTTTTCCTACCCAGTCAACAATGAAAACATAAGGAACACTGCACTGACATGTGCAGCCACCAACTCTTAATTTCTAACAGTAGTTGCTTCTAGTCATTTCTGATTTCCCTCACTTATCAGAACCCAGTTGTTGCTGTCACTTATCTTCCAATGGAGTGGCACGTGTTATTTCTAGGGAAGAAACTAAAAACATATTTCAAAAGTGTTCAGTCAACCCCGTCAGTATCATATCTGTCTGAGAAGAACCAAGTGGGAGCCCCAGAACTTGAAAGGTTTACTGTCTCACATCATGTGCTGCTGTAATTATCAGAGTGTACAGGCAAGGTACAAACAGAGCAGATTTTTTTTGCCAACCACTAAAAGAGATTGGCATCCCAGATGATAAACATTTCTTTAAGTCCTCCCTGCTATGCATTTACACATGCCCTGCAGATACTCTTCAGTCCCAGCTTGTGTGACCTGAAGGGATTACACACAAGACTTGATATGAAGACAACTATTTTGCTTCATGGCACTTTCTGAAGCTTCAGTAATTCAGTGCCTTTTACAATGAGTTGAAAACAAATCTATTCTGGGATTTTAATGCAGCAAAATCATTCTGAAGCATCATCCACATTCAAATGGGAATCTTTCCAATCAGGACAGGCAAACCTAGTGATTATTGTACTAAGCTGAGATGTGATGGATTCAAACACTAGTTCCTGATGTGAGACGAAATTGTTCTGACAGATGAGGGACTTTGAACATCTCATACCTGGTTCAGTGCTTGCACTAGCTCTGCATGACTCTATAGGACCACATTCCTAAGCAGATGCCCCTCTGTGCTGAACAACTTCCATGTGTGCAGCTGGCAGAGCAGCAGCCCCTGTAACAGCCTGGCCATGCTCCTCTGGTCAGTAAGGGCTCTACTTCACAAGGATTGGATCATCCTCAATCACTGAGAAACTGAAGAGTATCTGTAAGCCTGTCTTATGTACTCAGATCTTTGCCCAAGTTCAGCACTTCAGCTGAGAAGAGCCAAAGGGGTCATCGCTGTCAGCTTGCCCCTCATTATTCTGTAGAATGCCACATCTCCCCTTTCTTCATCTCTGTTCTACACCAGTATTCCACTAAGACAGTGTCCTAAGCAAGAACTCAGAAAGGAAAATGGGTTCTGTGATTCTATTACCCAGAGTGATTTTTAGGACAACCTTCCATATCCGAAATGTCCAACTTAGTCCTCGAGATACAAGTATTTTTTTCTCGATGCATGCCTCAGGGACTTCCTTCCAGATTTTACAGCAAAAACTATTGAAATACAGATTCAACCAGAAACTGTCTGGAGTGCAAACACACACTGTTACTCTCCTTTCTAAAATATACCCATGATATGAGATCCACCTCTGCTGAATTTCACTTGATCTTGGCATAACTTACACAAATGCTGACACCAAAAAGAAGCCTGCTCCTCGTTGTCTTCATTTAAGGGAAAAAGGTCCAGCTTTGCATTCCAATGTTTCCAAAAGAAGCAAAGGATAGTACTGAAGAACTCTGCTGGCTCTCAAGCACCCGAGACAGGGATGGGAAAGAACCAGCGCTGTGCAACAATCCCATCCCACGGTGTAATTAACTCTCATTTTCCCTGGCCCTGGAGTGCTTGTCTCCTTCAGCCATAACTGAAAGAAACAAAAGAAAGCTCTGGAGGCAAGGGAGGGGACAAAAGTAACTGCTGAAAGTTGCTCTCCCTGTTGGCTGTATTGCTTATTAGACAACTGGCTAATTTTTTTCATCACAGAGGTCATCATAAATAAATTCTGCATACAGATCAAGTTAAAACAGAGCAATCAGGAGAGTTAGGAGAGTCAGCCCCCAAAATTACCCTTTCACTGGATCACCCAACAGCCTTGGGGGACCTGTTCCATGCCCATTGTGCCATAAAACGCTCTTTCACTGGGATACCACCAAAAGCCTGACATCAGCTGAGACCACAGCCTGTCACAATGTTCATTCACCATGGCCTCATGACCTCCCCACACCCCAATCACCTCCAGTTCCCCCTGCTCCCCCACTGTGGGCATTTTGGGGCTGAACCTGGCACAGCCCCAATGCTCCCAGTGCTGGTGCAGGCTTGAGGACACAGGGCACAGCATTAGCCATGCCCCACTCCCCTCATCTGGAAAATGCAAGGAAGCCAAGATTCTGTTTCCTAGAGAAGGCTGTGGACGGGGTGTCAATGCAGGAACTGCCCTGCACCCCTGGCAGGGATGGAGCAGGAGATGGGCAGGTTCTGAGCTCTGTGTGCTCTGCCTCCTTTGAGATCATGGGCCCAAGCAGCAGGGCAGAGCATGTGGCTTGCTGGATACCAGCTCAACTATCCTGACTTGTACCTGGGGAACTGGCAATGAGCAACGTTAGGTACTCACAGGAATTGTTTTCTAATTAGCCACGCACACCAAAGGAAGAACCATATAGCTAATAAGCACAAACAGAATCATCATTTGATGAGACTCTATTAGGTACTTACAACTGAGATTGTAGCCATTTGTCCTGACAATAAGCTTAGGCAAAACTGATGCATAGTGTCCTTTAAAATCTCAACTGATTTAATTAGACTGGTTGAGGATATTTGATAACCCAGCCCTTTAGCCCCTCTAAAAATAATCACATTGTATGTCCTATTTATTAATTTTTATTTACATCAAGATACTCCTCTGTTTCTCTAGGGGGCATTTACAAAAGTTAAAATGCAGAGCCAGCCAATAAATCCATCCAATAAATTTACCTAATGAAATGACCTTCCAAGGAAGTAAAACCCCATCACCCTGAAAAGCCAGAGAGGCCTTTGTTGGATTTGCTGAAGGTAACTCCAGCTTGGAAGATGGCACCTCTGCCTGAGAGGTTGGAAAAAGTGGTGACTATCGTGTTTGAGTGAATTATTAAAAGTGACAGTTATCTCTGCATGCTTACAATTGGAACTTCTGATTTCACAGACTCTAACGAATGCACTGCTGCTGCTCTGAATGGCCTGGCATTAATAAAGCAAACCAATTCTGAGTGCTCAAGGCTGGAACCTCAGGGACAGCAGATGGTGCCCAGGACACCCATTCTCACATTAACATAGGAACAGGGGTCACAGATTGCCTTTGAGCAAGCTTTCAGTTGTCCACACAGTCTCTGCTTCCTCCCAAAGGAGACACCACCATTGTTTGGGATTTTTAAGGTGCTTCACAACATAAAATGTATTTCACAAACAAGGCAAGCAATAAGGAAATTTATCTCCTTTGTAACTTCTTGCACTCCATAAGCACCTTATGCAAACTTTGCACATGCAACAAAAGGAAATGAACAGTTCTTGTTCACATGTGTTAAAACACTTTGGACAAATTACTTAAGAGTTCCTAAAATTAGACCTTTTTTTTTTCCCTAAAATTGCTTCTAATTTTGTCTGCAATTACAGTGGTAATTTCTTTTAAGCACAAATGGCATATACATTGATTTCCAGCTTAATGCTCTCATTGAGAATCAGAGCAAATCCCAAATAGAAAATTGGAAACTGTGCCTCAAATTCTTTAAAAATACCATGAAACCCATATGCTTATCTGGATTCAAAATTAAGACTGTCCTGATTTCTAAAGAGGCAAAACTTCACCCCCTTCCTAATTTTTAAGCCTCAGAGTGAAGTAAAAAGCAGCTGAGGACTGGACTCCCCAGAGAAAAGTTCATAGTGATACTCAGGATATCACAAGCAAACTTTCATGAAATATTTTGTCCATTCTAGACAACACAGGTAAGTTTCACTTTAAATAAAGTCTTACAGAATGTGTGTTTGATATCTTAAAATCAATAATGAACAAAGCCTTGGTGTTTACATGTCTGTCTTCTTGGCTGAGTTAACTCAGATTTCTGAAATTATAAATTAATAATTAACTTCTGATAGGACTGTGTAGTCTTCATATTTTCTGCTACTTGGACAGGGATTCTCAGCTGAGTTTGTTTATTAACTATCAAGAGAATGCTTCAAGTCTACTCGTCATATGCATCAGTCAAATCGAATCTGGAAAACCTTGAGGAAGAACCCCATGTTTAAAAAAACAGCACAATAATTGAGAGATTTTCTACTACCTCACAAGCTCTCTGCAAGAAAGATATAGAAGGGCAGAGATAATTTCTCTTTTTTTTTTTCTTCCATCCAAGAAACAGGAAGAAAAAAAGGGATTGTTACTTGCACTGCCAAACCTAAAGGATTAAGGAAAAGTTAAAACAACCCACACACAACTCTTCCTTAGCACTGCGCTTACTCTAGAAAATTGCAATCATAGCTTCACCTGCTTGGATCCCCCTTGAAATTCCCATGATGGGAACTTTTGAAGCCAAGACAGGTATTAAAAATCTGCAGGGTGTCCAATAGATGGTCAACCTCATTCCAAGTGCAAAGTGCAAAGCTGCAGTGGTGGCAGTGCCATGGATCCCCTGGAATGGATCTTGGCAGCCTTCAGCTTCCCAACGAGGAGCCAGCAAAGGCAAGTCACTCCACACCACAGGCACACCCCAGATTCCAGGCATGGTTGATGGGAAGGCAGCTGAGAATTACAGATTTACACACAACACAGACTGGCACAAGGAACAGACGAAAATCTTTTGTTGATGTTGCTGTTCTTGTCTCTCATGGAGCACAGTTTTCATTCCCTAAAGCCAGTGTACTAATTGCCAACTGAAAATAAGTCATCTCATCATCTTACTTGAATAAAGACCAGTAGTTTTGGAGTTTGACTGGAAAATTCAAGAAGCCATATCTGAACAGTTAAAGCAAATAATTATTTCTGTATCTTGATCAGCACCATTTCCTTCTCTATGAACTACTGACTACAGCTGTCACACTTCTGGCTGAACAAAAAGGGGCAAGAGGAATGGAATTGGATGGGGAAGTGCAGGCACAGGGCAATGAGAGGACAGGGTTTTTCTTCCCCAGTTGTTCACTAGTCTTAAGCCTGGCTCGCCGGTGGCTTACACGAGATGCCTGCAGAGCCCTTGGCTTCCCCTCCCTTCCAGTCCCTCTGCCAGGCTTCCTGTGCCTGCCTGCAACGCCAGCCGGCAGTGCGGCATCCCCGTCCCGGGGCATCCCGGTGCTGCAGCATCCCGGTGCCGCGGCATCCCGGTCCCGGAGCATCCAGGCCCAGCCGGCACCGCCAGGCACATGCCAGAGCCTTTTCCATGGAGCCAGTTCTCTCTGAAGCCTCAAATAATCAGACCCCAGCCCGAGGACAGCGGTCGGGGCGGTTAGAAGGCACAGATTTGGGAATTACCGGAGAGCCGGGTGCTGACAAAGGGCTCGGGGCTCTCTCCAGCCCCCCGCAAGCTGCAGCTCCCGGCTGGGCTCGGATGCCGGGCTGGCTCAGGGGGGCCGCGGGCTGCCAGGAGCCCGCCCAGGGCACAGCCTGTTGCCGGGCACGCTAGGTACAAAGGCAAAGCACAGACCTTCTCCCTGGCCTCTCCGCGGGGAGGCTGCTCTTGTCCTGCCGGCCGCGGTGCCGGCGGGGAGCTGGGGCCGGCCGCGGTGCCTCAGCGGCTCCACATCGATCCGCCCGCCGGCAGCCTCGCTGCTCCGCTCTCCACCCGCTCCTTCCAGGGCGACAAAATCGGGGCTGGGGGGTGTGGGGGACGGGGACCTTTCTATTATTATTATTCTAATATATTCTGGGGGCTTGTGGTTCCTGCAGCCAGGCGGAAGTGAACCCGCTTTCGCCCCCCGCCTCCTTCCGCGATGCTCCGGGGCTGGATGCGGGCGGCCCCAGCAGCCCGGGGTCCGGGCCCGGGGTCCAGCAGCTCTCCGGGCGGGCTGGGGAGGCGGTGCCGTCCCCGAGAGGCAGAGGTTACTTGGGAGGCAAAAAGGAGATGGTCATTTTCTCCACCCCAGCGAAGGGCGGGCTGCCCGGTGCCCGCCGGGGTGCGCTGGGCGGCCCTGGAGCCCGCTGAGGGCAGCGGTGCCCTCAGTGAGGCGCGGTCACAGCGCCAGAGGAAAGGCTTTAAAATGCAGAGAAATATCAAAGTGTCTGCTGGCTCCGTAGTGACATCCCGTGGTGCGGGGACACTACTGCCCATGGAGCAGCGCCGGGGGGCTCCTGCAGGGCCCAGATCGGCAGCAGTGGCTTGCTCTTAAAGCAGCGTCCTGCTACACAGCTGCTCTCGGGCTCTGCGGGGATTTGTGCCTTACAAACGCGTCACATCTTCCACAGGACTCCAGAGAGGGCTCCGAGCTGAGCTGTGCCCTGGCCTCGTGCCTAGGCTGAGGGGCAGAGTGAATGAACATCCATCTGACTAAGGGAAATGGTAATTTCTTAATTCAGCCTGTGCCATCATGTTGAATCAGACTTGCAGAACGTCTCCCCTAGCCAACAGGCACAATAGAGATGAGGTGGTGAAACTGTGTCCCTCCCTAAGCCTTAGCTTCTCTGGAGAACTCTGCTATCCACCTTCCCTGTCACATAGCACAGTGGGATGCTCTGATGGCCTGTGGCAGAAAAAAGACAGTGAAAGAGACCTGAACTCAGGGACCAAAACACCACAACCTGTCCATAGACAGGAGGAAAGTGTGAAATTTGCATTAGGTGAGCTGAATGGATTCCAGCTTACAGGATGCTATAAGTAATGAGGACATGGTAGCATCAACTTCCAAATGTCTCCACAGCACCTGGCAAGCTTGGTAAGATCCATGTCCATGTTTACAAAGCTCAGATTGCCTGGACCAGAAAAATTAAGGCTAGCCTGGGCAGGCCTGAGCACACAGCAACTGAAACTCCTGCTAATTGTTCTGTGGCATATGGATTCAGGGTTTGTGTGGGTGTAGATGGATTGTAAAAGGCTCTTCTAAACTCTGCTCCAGGAGTAACTCACATCAGATGATGCACATGCTTACAAGAAGTGACTGGGACACTTTACTCAGATCTCTGTTGTTCCCAGAAGCCAACTGCTCTCAACATCATGATGGAACTTAAACTCTAAAATTCTGTCTTGTGAGAACAATGAAATGGTCAATGAAGCTGATATCTCTTGGGTCTTGTTTAGGACCTGCCATTCTAGAGTCTGCAGATTCACCTCTGCACTCAGTTTTGTGTTAAACGTTTCCTTCACATCCCAGCAGCAGCAGAGTTTCTTAGTCAGCTGCTGCATCTGTCTCACAGCCTTGGGGTGTCTGTGTCATCCACATTGCCAGGGGATGGCTGAACAACAATGTCAGCAGAAATTCTCTTTTCCAGGTGGGACTGGCCAGAAGATTGTACCTCATCCTAAGGAGTGCACGCCTGAACACACTGGTGCATAAATTGTGTCTTGCAGCTTAATTACTGCAATTCTCTGTGCTTTGAAATAAACCACAGCATGTGTAAAGTACAGCAGATGTCTGCATAGCAAAGGAGAGCAGTGTGGTGCTTTGCTCACCCTAGATTCTTACTAAGTGCAGACAATGTACACAGTGAGATGTACAAGTAGTTGTGCAGCTATTTCCTGAGCAATACTTCCTCACCACCACTAAGGGACAGTGTTCCCTATGTTTCCACTAAAAAGAATGCCATATCTGCAAGTTCAGTTTTAATTAGAAATGGTTAGTGCCTCTGTTTAGTGCTTGAAGTGTTTTACATTCTCTGTTAGATTTGTTTAATAAGTTAGTTCTTCACAATGCAGTGAATTACAGGCCCATTTAATGTACTTCAATGGTAGCATTGATACTGAAAATAAAACAATGTATTTAGTGAAGGTATATTCCTCCTTTGAGCTCCTAAGCCTAAGAGGATAGCTAGTCTGAAATGGTTAACAGTAAGGTGTCAATCAAAAGGCATAAACGGCTTTGCAAAACACATCCATTTTTGCACATTACTTTTTTTTTTTTTTTCCAAATACATAATTTGTGTTTGTGAAAATCTCCTAAACTGTGCTGATCTGTGTTGGCAATGCAAATATTGGAAAGTCTGTAACATTATGCTCTTTGATAGGTTCTGCTTCCTATTCCTTTGGTACCAGAGACAATTCCATCACTGACTTCACTCAGAGTGAAGATAATGTCTGCTACATTCAGAGGCAAAACTTCACTAGCAGTCCCATTTCTCCAGGCATACTTTTTGTTCTAGAAAACAGCTTAATCAGCTTGGAAGACTCTGATAAATAACCTTCACTCAATCTGTATTCCTGAAAAGTACTCTGAGAGTTCCACTCTCACCAAAAAGTATTTTAAATACAGTAAGGCTGTGGCTTATTTACAAAAGGCCAAGTTTTTACAGGACAATATAGCAGAGGTACCTGGTTATTCTTATTTTCACTCACACAAATAAGAAATGTCCATGAAATAGTTGTTACAGTGATAACAAATGACTGTACCAAGCCCAGTGCTGTATGATTTCAAGACCACATTCCAGTAGCTTTTTTGGTGTCTCAAACATTTGAAGACATTCAAATTTGTTGGCTACAAAATCAATAGCTGTACACTCATGCTGATAGTGTAGCTGCACAACCAAACTTCAATCTTCATTTTCTCCTTAGTGAGAGAAAGCACAAGGCACATCATATCCAATTAATAAAGAACAATTTTTTTTAAAAATCATGAGTCCCATGAACAGAAGGCTTCCTGGATTATGTACTCTTCTGAACAGTACATCTAACCTGATCTGTGCAGATAATCCAGTGCAATTAGCCTCCACTGCTTCTAGCAGACAACAGTGGCATAGCCAAGAAATAGATATTTTTGGTACCCACCCTCTAACCCTGCCCTGTAATTAGCTGCAGAGCCCCACAGATTTCTGCCTGATTAGCTGTTCAGCTAATGAGAGGGTCCAAACTCAGCTAGCATGAACCTTGAATTACCTGCCATTCACAGCCCACTCTATGTGACCCCCAGAGCAAAGCAGAGGTGCAGAGCTGTGCTGCAAAAGGGACACAAAGAGGAACAGGGGCCCCCATGCAAAGTGTGCACAGCTCCTGTGACTCCAGTCACACATATTGAATGTTTTGGATGGTTACACACAAGGGAGCAAAAGCTGGGAATTCCTGTATGCTCATTACCCAAGATATAAAATGTTTGGCTTTTAGTTAAGATCTACAATATCAATGTCACAAAATGAGTCTGAAATTACAAGAGCAGAAGCTGATCTGATTGTAAAAAAGCTCAGCTATTCAATTGAAGGCCAATGCTTGGTCATAACCAGAGAAATGTTGAGGTCAGGAGTCCAAGTTCAGGAGTGGAGAGAATAAGAAGCTGAAGGAAACATTATATCCTCCAATAATCCTTGCAGGAGATATGATTTCAGCATGAAAGGATGCAGCCCAGCTTTCAAGTCTCCAAGCAAAAATCATTCTACTATAACTCTGCTGTGAGATAAAAGCAGACATGTGATCTGGTAATACTGGCCTTTCCCTGGTGTTTTTATTGGTGCTGCCCTCCATATTAAAGAAAACAAACACTCTGCTTTTAATTTGAAAGACAACTCCAACAGATCTGCTTTAGAGAGCTTTTCTGTTTTAATCCATGGCTTGTAATATAGTTAGCCTCGTGCAAGTTTGGAAGATGGCCTGTTAAAATAAAAGCAGAAGATTGGCTTTTTAAAAAACTTTTTTAAAAGTAACCCGGTTTTTGGGGGCTTTGGTTTGAGTGTTACATTTTTTTCAGTATCAACCACTTCTCCTTTCTTTTTAAAGGGTCATGGTAAAAGAATAAATAAGGTTGTCACCTCATATGTGGCTCTCCCATTTCTTAACTGAGGAACAGGGAGATCTGAGTCCCCCTGAGATCTGAAATGCCCAAAGCAATGCATAAATACATGAAAGAGCATGCTTTAATAGAAATATCGCTCAGTTGGTAGCACACTGAGCCAAAACTTGAGACACAGTCTGTTGTAATTCTGCTCAGAGCTGATTGGTACCTCCACAGAAAGCATTTCCTCTCACTGTGTCTCACTTTCTGTGTTTCTAAATATGTGAACACACACATATGCCACTTTTGTTATTGATATCATTCCGCCAAGAGTTTAAGTTATTGAATGTTATTGAACAGAAAACCAGGAAGTCTTGTTAACAATTATGGATGACAGTGTCAATAGAAGAAAAGAAAAGGTGTATTTGCTGAAACAGAAGTTAGAAATATCTCCATTTCTCTTTTTGATGCATACTTGTCAGCTGCTTGTAACAATGGATGTCACAATTTACATCAACGATGAACACTTGGATGAGCTGGAGCACAAGACAGGATGCTGCTGTCCCCATCATTTCTGTGACCAAAGTAGGTCACACATAACTTTGCAACATTAAGGACATCCAGATTCCAGTTTTCCACAATGGAGTCCTCATTATTGCCTAAGGACAGAATTTAACACATGACAACAATCTGGGGAGAAGGCAAAGAATTAAAAGTGCAAACATTGAGGAAACCATCTCTTCCTCAGTTAGAGCACCACGGCTGCTGCCCAAACCATCTCCTCCTACAGGAGGGAGACAGTGGCCTTGGTAGTTAGCCAGACATCCAAACCTTCCTGGGGCATTCCTCCTCCTGAGAGGCACACGCAGATCAGGACAGGCTGTCTAAACACAGCCAGCCTCCTCTCCCTTGCTGGGTTATTTTCTTTCTCCCCAGGGGAGCTCCAGCCAGGAGAAACTCTGTAACAGAGGTGCCTTGGTTCCCTCCCTGTTTTTATAGCAAGAACAAGCTACAAAGGCACCCTTTTGATAATGTCCAGTCCTTCAAAGTCAAGTTCCTTGCAGCACTAAAACATAGGAAACTTCAGTTCTGCTTTCACTGCAGTTTTATCTTGCTACTGTATTTCTAACACAGCTGGAACACCAGTACCCCAATTTGAAATGTGCAGATGTCAAATAGCAAAAGATACCTTTTGCTGGAAGAAAATGCCCAGATCCTCACTCTCACATCAAATAATGCATGTTCAACAAGTCAGAGATGCAGTATCAGTGGTGACTCAAGACCCAGTCTGGGCTTTTCACCTCTAGGACAGACAGGGACCCAAAGGAATAAAATTCTCATCTCCTGGGACTTGGGCTCCAGGCAGCTGAACCCCTGCTCGCTGCAGTGCAGATGCCAGGCCTGAAGGTACTTACAGGGAAATTGTATTGGCATTAAAACCATCAAAACTGGATTATACTTGGACACATGCTGGCAAAGTATTTGCAATGGATTCAGAATAGCTGGAAATTGGCCACATCCACATAATATTCCTAAAGTTGGATAAAATTTAACAGCAGTAAATTAGGAAACTTTGCCAGCTCCAAAGCAGTACCTCAAACTTGGGCCAAAACGATGCACAGGAACCCAAATGCTCTGGAGGGATTTTTCCCTTCTGCCAAAAACTGTTGATCAGATAAGAGCTGGGCTATGGACCACAGGGATAGGGATGCTGTTTCTAGAGAAGGCCGGGCTTTGGGAAAGAGCCTTTTTGGCAAAAACTAAGAAAGTTACAATCAAAACCCTAAAATATTTGCAGAGCTCTGTGTAGAGGGCAAAGGTTTGTGGCTGCTGAGGCATCTGGAAGTGTCAGGGAAGATCCCTCTGGACCATGAATGCACCCCTTAGCCACCACTCTGGTGTCTCTTCCTGATGAGTCTACAAAGGGAAACAGAAAACTGAATTGTTACAATACATAGAAACATTCCTCTCATAGAGATATTTGGAGCACAGTGAGAGGTGGGAGGGAGAGGAGAAGACAGAAAGAACAAAAAAGTGTTAAAGGGGTGAGACGAGCTGCTCGTATCTCTGTCCTTTGTAACGTCTCAGCCCTAGTGCCTGTTGAACTACGCTGTGAAATGTGTATTAAATCACAGAGCTGGGGGGCTGCTCACAGACACAGTTCCTCCAAAGTGGAGCGCCCTGCCTGCCCCTGGCACCCCTCAAACCAGGGGGACCCTCTGCACCCACCCTGCAGAACCCTCCCCTCCACCCCGCGATTATTCGGTGCGATGTTTGGAAGATCCTCCCCGTCTCTTAGAAGTGCAGGGGGGAGGATCTGTCTGATTGTATCTGTGACCCTGGCAACTCTTCACAAGCAGAGACAGCTGAGTCACTAATATTTAGAAAAATAACATAATTGACTGTATTCAGGCCTGTGGAGGACCCCTGCTGGGTATTCACAGTTAAGCATTAGCAACTCGGTCATTGCTGGCAGCCTTTGTGAAGGGTTGCCAGGGCTGGAGATTCAATTAGATGACCTCCGACAAACTGATTTCCACTGCAAATATCTTTAAAAAAATACATTAAATCCCCAGTAAATACAGTGAAATTGGAGGAGACATCCCTTCCTACCTCATTGAATGTCCCAAATCACCCCATAGCCCCAGCCAGAGGCTTGCTGGGATGTTCTGCATGCCCAGGCTCTATTATCACTGCTGCCTAATGTGATTTAGCCCTGTCTGTGGATTGCACTCTTTAAATCTGAGAATGTGACAGTGTCGCCGTTGGATGCAGATTAGGATACAAAATGATGTTGAAAAGGTAAAAATATTTTCACGTATCTTTCTTTCCCTTGTCACTGGGCAGGGGTGAAAATTCTTTTACCACTATTTTTTAATCTTTAAACATTTGGTTTTTTTGGTTTTTTTGGTTTTTTTGGTTTTTTTTCTCTCCAGTACTAACCATTGAATTATTTTGATGCAAGGAGAACTAAGATGAAGCAGATCCAGTGTTTTGTACTAGTCATTACAATATACTGCAGTGGTACACTGAGCTGGAATATTTATTTTCTTCTCAGTTATCTATACTAAAGGTGATTCATGTGCCACTAAGGCATCTAGGAATGAGATTTTTAAATTCTTCTTTATGCATAGACTTTTATAATAAGCCTTACAATAAAACAAACATTGTGGACACTGTTAATACTATCATAATAAAATCAGCTAACACCTAAATTACACTTTGTAGTTGCTTCTCATAATGTTGGCATCCTCAGACTCCAGGATTTCATTTCAGTCAACATCCTCTGCCCTGCTAAATTGCTTCTCAGCCCAACTATTTGTTTGCTGATTTTCTATTCTAAATAATTCTGTACAACTACCAAACCCTCATCTTTCTTGCATACATCCATATTTGAAGAAATAGAAGGAAACAGAGCAGTGCTGAATTCTCAAGATGTCCCTCCAGAGAGAAGCTTAATGAAACAATGTTTTAAAAGAATATATCCTATTGTTGGGGTTACAGTGATATATTAATTCAGAAGCAAAAAATATGTATAGGATAACAGCATAACAGCTGCTATGAAATTATTATCCAGAGAGCCATCAAGCATTTTCTCACGTGGCATTGTAATTATTCTTTCTACATGATGCAAAAGAATAAAGTAAGGGGATTTACAGAGAAGAAACTTTTCTTTACTTATAATGTAAATTGGTGTATGGAACAGAGACACTCATGGAGTGTCATGGGTTTTTTTTTTCTCAATGTTCCCTGCTGAGCAGTGCCACAATTAATCAAGCTTTCTAGGTTTTAGTTAATTGCTGGACTCCAATAAATTGGTTTGTACTGGCACTGGTCCAGGTCTGATAATTTCACAGCCTTGCAAACTGCTGCATGTTCACACAAGAACCTTGAATGCAGGGAGCTGGGATAAAAAAGAATAAAAGAAACTCTTGTTCTGTGACGTTCCATTAATACTTTAAAAGCCAGCCCACTAGTAACAGTGTCTTCACTGTTTGTTTTTCTCCATGTATTTTACACTGATGTTTTTAACGATGAAATTAAGTCCCCTCTTTCCTCACTTTACACTTTATTCTGTAGCTGGTTACTCTCAAAGACCCATCTCTAATTTCACCATTATCTTCTTGGACATTTCCACTTTTCCCAATCTCTGTTGAAAATTCCTTGTGACCTTTTGACACAGCTCAGCTATTTTTTCTGTTTCTCTACAATTTTGTTCACGTGAAAGGATCAGTATCTTCTGATGAAGTAAAAGTCCAAGACTGGCTTTATGAGCTAGACAAGAGGAAGGAGTGGTGTCCCTCTGGCCTAACTCAGTGCTGCTGAGTGCTCTCACAGTCAGATTTTCCTGAGCCTGTAGTCAGAATCAAGCAGGCTGGAGTCACAGTTTAGTGCAAGTCAACATTTAAGGGTCTGTTATGGGTAAGTACACACCATTGTTAGAGGGAAAGAGCTCCACAGCTCTTAGTTCATTTTACACGAAGGACTTTGTGTCCTCAGCTCTCACTGGTAGCAATGGGATTTGCAAGTCCTCGACCCCTGGCAGGCTCTGGCTGCATGCTGGCACATTTTTGACTTTGTTCTCCCTAGAGAGGAGATCAATCATTTGGCAAGTTCAGTTTTACTAATGGGTTTCAAAAGCACTCTCACACCAGTAAATTTCTAAGCAAAAGGATCCCATAATACCCGAGGTGTTCAGTAACGTTGTTATTGTCTTTGGCTTACCAAGGTGAGATCAGCAGCGCTAATCAGGGCTTGTAAAAGTGGATTTGAATTGCAATTGGAGCTTCTTTCAGCCTGCCTTGACTCCTTCTGTCATGCATTGGGAGACAGGACTGACTGGGTTGGTCTGGTGGATGCCAGCTGCAAAGAAAAGCCTCAGCAAGTGGATCTTTATCATGGTGTGATTAATCTGTGAGATTTGTTCCAGCATTTCTCGTGCATAGCAGGACTAAGAGAAAATCACTGGGATTCTTTTAAACTCCTGAAAATTTTTATCAAGTGTGATTCTAGTCAACAATTGCAATGGCAAGAAAGAACATATGTTGTTTTTATGTGAACTATGCCACCTTCTGCTGTTTCCAAGAATGTGTGGTAGTGAAAAAACAACGAAGGTGAAGCTGATCCCAGAACTCAGAAACAATCACTTATACAGATTCTTTGATGTTGCTTTTCACTTGCTGAAAATAGTCACTGAGATGCTATTGCATATCAGATGGATTTACACTCATTCTGCTTCCTGCCCACAAAACACTGCCCATACAGGAATTATGGATGAAAGTTTGGACTGAAGATTTGAACTTGCTCTTCGTGCATCTCATGAATATACCAAAGAAATCTATATTCCTACAAATTGTCTTGAAGTTTTTGACATGACAGATACAAAAGAGAATTATAGAAGCATAATTGCAGCTGCACACACACCGTGGTGATAATAGGTATATTATAAATATCTGGAATAGGTTAGAATAGATTAATTAGATTGGTTTAGTTTAGAAACATCTGCAGATGAACATTTTGAGGAAATTATGAGCACATGCAAAATACAGGAGGGTCTCACCTCTGAGTGCATGTATTTATTCTATACCTGCACATTGGGATTCTCAATGCCCCACCTACCAAAGTGTCATTTACTCCAGGGTGGAATGAACATTGTGTGGTTCCCTTCTCCTGCATTTTCATTGCTGCTGGCAGGTTTTGTGGGATTCTTCTCATTTGTGTACTTGGAAGTTAAATTTAAAGAGAGATATTTTATTTGCATTTTTTGACAGAACAATGAAAGACTTTTAGCTACTCTTCAGTCCCATCTGACTATATCCACAACAAGGTAATGAGGAATTGGGTTGGATTTTGACATTTTACGTAATGCTGTTGTTGTTTAGCAAACTGAATTGAAATCTCAGGCTCACTACATCCATCTGTCTCACTGGCAAATAAATAAATTAATTTCTAGTGCTAGAGGACTGACAACACACTGTGGATGAAGTCCATGCTACAGAAAAAACAGGAGAGTGGAGAATGCTCATGACCATCCTGTGCCATAATCACAAAATCATGCACATCTGAAGCCCTTTTTGTTGAACAGAATATGTGAAGCCTGCTTGGTGAACATCCAGATTGTATTCCCAGTATGATAACTGGAGGGGGCTGATCCAAACCACGAACAATCATTTAGAGATTTTTAGAAAATCCTGGGAATAATTTTTAGCAAAGGGCTTCACTGAATTTATGGGAATGCAAAACCCAAAAGAATTCATTACACTAAGAATTTCCTTTCATGCATTTTTAGAGAGAAAATTTGACCATAGATAAACAGAAGAAAAAAAAATAGACAAGGGTGTTGTGTCATGTGTCTAATATCTCTCAGAGCTCAATGTCTGTTCCAATTAAGAAAACTCCACATGGTGTAAACATGTTAGCATTGGCATGAATCTTTTAGCATGTTTTTTTTCCCCTCACAAGAACTGAGAAATAATAGCAGGATACCTACACTGTGAGGCACAGCACAGGGACATGGACTTCTAGTGGCAGTGTCACATTATTTATCTGCTTCATTTCCATTATCTTTAATGAGAATTGCATGAATAAATCTCAGTGCTGTTAAAAACTTAGGGCATCCTTCAATCTTTAATGCTCACTATCAGTTCTTTCCTGTCTGGACACCAGAATGGAGAGCATGTTCAAGCAGTGAGTTCTGCTTGGCAGCATGAAGGGTAACAACTGCAGATCTGATGCTTGTCCAGAGCTCTGTGTGTCACACAGGGCAGCAGCCCTGAGCTTCACAGGCTGCAGGAACAGCTCACTGCTGAGCAAGAGCACAGAGCAAGGTTTGCTAAGTTGGCAGTGCTGTGGTCTAAGGGGGTAACACAGACCATGGGGCTGGGTTAGGTGTGAGACAAGGCAAAGCATAAAAAGGAATGGCTTGTGCCAGAGTGGAAAGAACTCCAGTTCAAATATCTGTACATTCAGAAAAGGTCTTGCACCTGAATTAGTATCTCCAGAGACCATCAGACAGCAGCATCTCCTGAAACAGTCTTACAGAATGCAGTGGAAAGTGCTGGCATCTATAGCAACTTTCCCAAAGCACTTCTCAGGCCAAATAAGGAATTTATTTTCAAAGAATCCCTCTGCAAAAGAATTCAGGTCACACAGTCTATAGAAAATATTTCACTTCTTATTTCTACTACACTGACTAGGCATAAAGAGTACTGCAACAATTACTGTTGTCTTTACACACACTGGACTTTGTATCAGCACAGAGAAGAAAATACATGGAATAAATGCTGCCTAGAGAACACTGACAGTTGGATGGCTGTGTCGGGTGGATTGTTCTGGAGGATGTCTCTGCCCAGCCCCAAAGCTGGATTTTCTAAAATGTATGAAGCTGCTATCAACCCAAACTCTTAAGCCTGTCCACACACCTGTGGATTCCTACTCCCAAGGATTTGCAGTAGGGTCAGTTCAGTCACACATCTGAGTGTTTATATCATCACAGTCGTACTTCTGATTCACAGTTACCATTTCTTTCTCCATTTGCCCATCTCTGTTTCATACAGTGACTCTTCCAAAATTCTCGGCCTGCAGCCGTAGGCATCACCTTGGGGACTAAGAGCTTTAAGCAATGGTTTTTCCTTAGGAACATGGATTACACAGCAGGATAGAGGGGTAGAGTGACACAGAAGTAGGCATGGAGCAGTGTATTCAAAATGCTTAACTCCACAACTGTTTTCTTTATTTAATATTAAAAGTTATATAGTTGCATTTGACTGACACACAACCTTGGTTACTCATAAAACAAAAGCCTTAGTAAGTCATCTATCCTTTCCTCATGCTAGTGTAAGGTTTCATACTCTGTACCTTCAGTATTTAGTCCAGCTAAGGTACAATGGAAGAAACAAAGTTCTGCTCAATTTTCAGCCTTCTGAAAATATCTACTAAGCCTGAGAGGTGTATGACCTCCCAGCAGTGCTTCCCAAACACCCTGGTCCCAAACTATGGGAAATAGGTTGTAATTTGTTTCTCCACATGATGTCTTTTCATACCTCACCCTTTTTCTCAGATCATTTGTCAAGAGTTCACTGATCTCTTCTTATTAGTTACAGGGGCTACAAGAAGACAGAAAAAGAATGTTTGACCAAGCATATAATGAGTCATGGGTTTAATTTAGTTCCACCAGAATCTCAATGTGACCTTGAAACCTTCTAACACAATAAATCAGACCAGAGGGTATCAGGCGGATCCCAGCGGATGCTAACTCCGTCGGGTCTGCTTTGGGGGGCACCTCGCCTAGGAGAAATCCATCAAAGAGCTGTTTCGGGGTGGCGTCCGCTCTCCAAGAAAGCCACGCGTGGGGCTCTGTTCCCGCGGAGGAAAAGTGGCCACGATCACCCAACCCGCAGCTGATTTGAAGGCACCGGAGCGCGGCCCCACCGCCCGAGCGCGGGTCCCGCGGGCGAGAGGGCAGCCCCAAGGGCGGGCGGGCAGGCTCCGAGCCCCGGGTGCGGTGTCGCCCCTCTCCGCGGCCCCCCATGGCGGAGCGGCTCCACCCCGCTGGTGTCAGTCAGGCCGCTGTGGCGGGCGGCGGGCGCGGGGCGCGGGCGAGGAGGGGGCCGGGGCGGAGGCGGACCGGCTCACCCCGCCTCCCTCCGCTCGCTGCCGCCGGGGCTGCGGAGCAGGACCCGCCGCCGAGCATCCTCCGCCCGCGGGGCCTCGCTGCGCTCCTCGCCGGGGCAGCAGGCGCTGGCAGGTGCCCCAGCCCGGGACCTTCCGGAGCACTCACCCCGCAGCTCGGGCGTAGCGGATCCCTTCCTCTCCGCTCCCGTCCATCAGTCGGGGCTCGAGGGCTGGCGGCGGCGGCGGCAGGACCCCGTCCGTCCCCTGCTTGCTCCCCCCACTACCGAATCGAAAGGGACATCTAAAAGCCACGGGAGAAGATTATGGCAACGTGAGCGAGCAGCGGAGCCGCCTGGCCGGACCCTCCCGCAGCCCGGCGGAGCCGCGCGGTTGCCGCAGCCCGAGCGCGGATCGCGGCTCTCTCCGAGCGGAGCGCAGCGGCCTCCAGCCCTGCCGCAGGTTTGTGAGCTTTTTGCTGTCCCAGACGAGGCCCCGGGAAGGCGCGGTGCCGCTGCCGGAGCTACGCCCGAGGCAGCACGGACAGCCCAGCGCGGGGACTCGACGCCTCCCGGGCGTTCCGTCTGTCCCGGTTCTCCGGTCCACGTCCCCGCCGCCTTTCGGGGGCAGCGCCGGCACCTGGCCCGGCCCCGGGCAGGGGGACAGCCCCAGGCAGGGGAGCAGCCCCGAGCCCAGCTCCCCGGGCCGGCTGTTGTGTCGGAGCAGCGAGAACCTGCGGGACAGAGCAGCGGGGACCCCGCCCGCAGCCCCTGCCCGACGGCAGCGCCGCGGGGATCAAGGCTCGGGAGGAGCGGAGGGAGAGGATTGATTCAGTGCGGGTGATGGAGGCAGCGCGGCCGTCGGGGCTGAGCTGTGCCCGCCGCTGCATCACCGCACCCCGCTCCTCGCAGCCCCTGCCAGCTGCCCTCGGCGCTTGGATTTTGCAGGTTTTTTTTCACTAATCGAGGTTTTTTCGCTACCTCTTGTAGTTACCAAACCGGGCTCTTTGGAGGGCGAGGCGTTAAACAGCCCCGTGTGCCTTATTTCACTAAGTTATTAATGTAAGATGTGGATCGCTTTAATTGTTTCTACAATGCAGAAAATACACCAATAATTAACAGGTTAATACTAACTGAGATTATTTAAATCCAGGAATATTTTTAGGACATTGCCCTTTGGGGAAATAAAGGGAGTGTGCTAATAGTGAAAAGTATGTGTTTATATTTGGAGTAACAACAATACAGAAATTAAAGAGAATTAAGAAAGACATCAAAAGTCCCCATCCCATTTCTGTTATTAACTCCTCCATCTCACATTACTGTGCAGAATTTCTGAGAAGAAGCAGTCCAAGTTTTACAATGTACTTCCTTTTGAAGACCTGACATTTAAAATGGGTGGATTTCTGAGCCTTTCTATTCCAACTAACCCACCTAGCTAACAGATAAGGTGCTGCACAAAGGATAATTGTGCGCCATTTATAATTATTGTTTGCTTATGCAATCCCTACAAAGGCTGAAATATTTAAACATTCCCATATCTGCTAGTCCCAGTGATGTGCTACTGTTGTTCTCAATGCATGCATGATGTCCCGGGACTAAATTATGAGGTTTTAATGTTAAACAGGTTTTTTAAAGGATGTTTGGCTTGAAAAATGTCCTGTGTGATTTGAATATGTTGAAAGGGAAAAACTACTTAAACTCTTCTTCTGAAATTGAAACATTATTTTCAACTTGCCAAATAAATGGAAAGTTATGTTTTGTTACTGAACAGGGAGTGTGCTTTAAAGAATGTTTTTTTAAAAAACATTTTCAGAGGCAAGTTGCATTGTTTTGAATGAGCTTACTGAGTACAGAGTAGTGGCACAGGTTTAGTTAGTTAAGGAAGATGTCCATTGCGGTTGTGGTTTGGGAATACAGAGAATTCTTCAACAGAGAAGGCAGTGAAGCTGCTGATAAAATCAGATCACACACCCTTTGTTACAGTATCCTAGGTCTCAACAGTCTTAATTGGAGGATCTTAATTTTAAGGGCTTCTTAACCTACTGTTTAGTTTCTTTAAGTTATCCACCGCTTTACTTATACATATATGAATTATTATTTTTGCCTCATCTGTGAGTTTAAACATATTTATATCCAGTTCTGTTATTTACATGAAATCTAAAGAGGCCAAATTAGTTTACAAAACAGACTGTTCATTTTTCCAATAGTGACTCTTTTGGGGTTTTTTAAACTCCTGTAAAACTAATAGTGAATCCATAGCAAGGCTTTTAAAATCATACCCAGATCTTTCCAACATTGCAAGTTATGGTCAAGTGCACTCTGGGAATATAACACTTTTGTAATGAATGCTTATAAACACTGGAGCATCAAAATAGTAGAATCTTAAGTTGGCTGTATTAAAAAAAAATCTACTTTAGTTAATTATTTCTATAAAATAATTCACTTGTTAAAGGCCAGAAAAAGACAAACAGAATGGCACATACAGCAAGTAATAGCAGCTCTGCACCACACATTGAGCTTTGCCCCACATGCAGGATTTTGACAGTAAAGATCTACAGGAATGAAGATGACAAGACATTCCCCCATTCTGCTCTCAGCTGTCAAGGCAGCAGAGGGGTTAACTCTAGAAAAATTAATTACACACAGTTACCAGAACAATAGTGATGAAAGAGGGGTGAAGGGGCAGCTGAATAGTGATGGAAAACTTTTAGATGTGAGGAAAGCTTCCACTGGTGCAGCAGGGCCAGTGGCTCAGCCTGAACAGGATCTGTACTCCAGGGACACCCAAGGTTAACTTTAGGATGAAGCAAACGTCACATCTGACACCAAAGATGCACCCAAAGGTGATGCTCTACAAGGACATATCCCAAACTAGTTTCTTGGGAAAGAGAACTTCTAAGAATTTACATTGCTTACTTGCCAGATTGCTTTGAAATAAAATAAGGACATTTTTTAGAAGGAATTTCCAGTTTTCAGCTTTCATGAATAAGAATGTGGCCCCTTTTCCAAAAATTTAATTATTTGAAGGCAAAGCTGTTTCCATGAAAGGAAGATGCATGACACAGACATATTTTTTTGTCCTAGCAGTTTAGGATTTCTGCATGCTGGATGAAATAATTGAGTATCTTACAAGATTTTACTTTAATTAATTTAATATTTTTTTTCCTAACAGCTCAACATTCTCTTCTCGGACACTCTTTCTTTTCCTTTTGACGATAAAGATGAAAAGAAAGTGGATATTGGAGGATTTGCATTTAATCTTTTTTGGTGTGCTCTGTCTCCTTTTCATAGATGGAGGTAAACTAGAACAAGTAAAACGTAAGTAGACTTCAAACAAAGCTGTCATATTCACCTAAATTGGACATTTTCCCTCTATTTTCAGATGAGGTTCAGAAAATAATGTACAAAACCTTCTAACATCCTTCCTCCTTGTAATCCTGTATTTAGTAGAATCAGGTCACACCCACATTTGGGGTACAGTTTCCTAAAGCTGTACAGGTTATAGTGCATCATGAAGAACATAACACATCAGTTGGAGAATCTGCTTTATTTCAAATATCTCGAGTCAAGAGTGGGCTTAATTCTATTTAGTAACCTCTGTAAACATCTGACAGATTATCTGGATCTTTCCCATGTGTAAGAATATTGTGCTGAAGCTTTCAGCTAGGGTAAAGCTTGTCCAAGACTGTTCTGTTGTAAAAATAACCTCAAGTGAACTGGATTAGGTACATCCTTTGAGAAAATTAAGAGTCTCTCTCTTAAAAAAAACTGTCAAAAACTTGATGAGAAGATTTGAAAAGAATACAAACAAAAGAAAGGGAGCATTTCTGCAAAGCCTGTCATCCATGGGAGATGTTAACACCTTTCAGAAACCAAGGAAGAATAGCTACCCAAAGAAGTCTAGGACTTACTGGTTTTTTCAGCCTTGTTACTAGGTCTGGAATGCTCTCCCTACCTGTACAGGTTGGGTTTTGCTCTCCTTCTTAAAAAAAGACATTATTTGCCCTTGAGAAATTAAATTTTTTCACCTCATTCTCAGCAGCTTCTTCTTCCAAGGAAGTAGATGGGGGGAAAACAAAAGAGAGTGAGTTCCAGAAAGGCTCCATTGAACTCACCCACAGGAAAACCACGTGCAGGAACCTTGTCAAAGAAAGAACAGTGTGAGAAATGACCAGACTCCAGTTGTCTGCTTTTTCCTGTCGTGTGTTCCATTTGTCATGTGTGGAGGGAAAGCAGATCACAGTTTCTACTCACAGTCCCTAGCTCTGGCTACTTTCTTCTAGCCCAGTAAATGTGAACTCTACCCCTGGCTTGGATTATCACATGGAAGATGGGTATTTTGGTAAGATATCCTGAAGTACCATCTGTACTGTGGGTAATGAATGAAACTGAATTTGGATATCATTAGGATAACAAAAAGGAACTCCACCATGGAAATATATGAGAAACACTCTTTTATTGAGGTTTCAATGTGAAACCATAATGTGACAGGAAGGGACAGGACAATAATGTCTGACAGGTATGTGGGTTTCTGCAAATCTGCAACTGCAAGATCAGAAGTGCTTAGTGAACAAAAGATCTTAAAATATTTTGAAAGCTGATGCATAAATTATTTCAACATCTCTCTGTGGTACAACCTAGGATTTTCCTGAGTTGGACAAATTGCTTTAGTTTTGCATTGAAGAGGTTTTGTTTCTTTTCTATAACCCTGTCTGAGAGATCAGGCACTTTAATTTTCTTTCCTAAACAGGTGAAAGGATAAACTGACCTATATGAAAGCCATTTTATCACCATTTGCAATTTTGGAAAAATGGGAAGCCATGTCATTTATTTTGGTTTGAGAGGTTAGAAAAGACAACACGTGGAATTAAGGGTCTTTCTGTTGTTTAATTCTCCAGGAAAAGAAAAAGTAATTCACAGAAAACTGTGCACATTTAAACATGGAATGGAATTTTTCCTTCATAGCTCTTTCAATTCTTTCCTGTTTTACAGATTCAGACACATACTGTGTGTTTCAAGATAAGAAGTACCATGTAGGAGAAAGATGGCATCCTTATCTAGAACCCTATGGCCTCGTTTACTGTGTTAATTGTCTTTGCTCAGAGGTAGGACTGCTGAGTTACTGATCCTACAACTCCTCCTTGCTTCATTACTAGAATCCTTTCTGATGTAGCTACAGTTAAACCTATTTTCACTGGGTCCTGGTCATGCTGCAGGAAATAGAGGCAGGTGATCCTAGTGAAAGGAAAATATTAAGAGAAGGCAAATATTGGCAAAAAAGACCTGCATAGCATAGACAAAACAACTTCTAATTAGGCAGAAGCTTTGTGGATGCTGGGCATTACCTCTCAACTGATCAGGCCCCACTGCCTGAGTATAATCCTGCAGTTCCACCAGTATGGGTGATTCTGCTGAACCTGGGTTTGCTGCTTTGATCTGTGTACAGTGCCAACATCTTCCAGTCAAAGCATCTGCTGCCCTAAAGTGCTGGAGGAACAGGCTTAGATAATTACTGTTAGTAAAAGTCAGTCAGAGAAGGATGAGATGATGGAACACAAGAAGAAGTTATGGGGAGCAGAGAAAACTGGGGAGAACATGAAAGGGCTCCCATCAGTTGATGGCTGATGCAAAAACACAGAAGTCAGAGATCCCCATAGGATGTCATATACAGCTGGGAGGAGGCACAAAAATGAGGGCAGTTTATGTCCCTTAGAGCACTTTAAAATAAACAATAAGGGATCCTAATCACTAACACATGAGACACTCCAGATGCTGAGTTCTGTCTGCTATATTTAATGCAAAAGAAAGTATTCCTTGCTATTTTCCCCTCCCTGCAAGTGTAAAATGTTGGGCCCCTGTGCAGCATTTGCTCTGAGGGAAGCTGCTACTACAATTCACTGCAGAGATGCACAAACAGTAGTCCCACAAGTTTAGCTGCAGAATACAGCTGTGAGAGAAAAAAATATAGTAGGAAGGAAAGGAAAAGTCCTTGTTTAGAGCAAAAAGGAGTTTCCACTCAACTTTTGGTGATGTATATGCAAAGTTGAAAACTCCCTCAGAGTTTGTGTGGAGTAAAACACTCATTAAATCACTGGAAAAATGTGTCTTGGGTGGGGAAAAAATTAATAGGAAATCCTAGAGATCTGGATACAAATAAATGCTCAATGATTTTTAGAGAGATGTTAGACAGTTTAGAGGGATGGGAAAGTGCCTGGTCAGCTCCTCTAGACAACAGCATTGCTGGGACCCAGGCACACCCACACACTCTAAGCCTCCAAAAACACAATCTGTTTTATTTTTTAACTTGGGTGTGGAGGACAAAGTGATAGCTCAGGGCAGCAGGTTTAGTAAAGAAGGAAAGTGCTTATGGCAATTGCCAGTCCATGCAGCTCAGAAGTGCATTGGACTCTACTCTCTTGTTTTACTTTTGGTGTACCATGAGGGTGCAAAATGTAACCTGGGATCATTTCAGCAGTGAGGATGCTGAGGGATCTCTTGGATATGACTCTTGTTGTCAAGAAGGAAGATTCCAATAACAACTGCAGTGTCCAGCCACTCATTTGAGTCTTGTCCTGGCCAAAATCACGCCCTCAGAGCCCTGACCTACCATAAAAGCTCCTGAAGCTTCAGTTTCATGAAGTCTCCTTCAGGAACCCCTCAACAACTTATAATTTTGAGAAAATAAAGACATTAAAAAACATACCATGATATAGCACAAGCACAGACCATAAACCAAATATGACAGCATACAAGATGAAAGTAAAGTGTGCCACAGATGAGAGATCATACATAAACCACTTGTGATTCCCTGGCAGAGTCTGATGCAGCAACTGATTCCTTCACACTGCAGAGAAAAGCAAAAAAAATCCCCAGGGGTCTTTATGTCCAGTGTATCAAAATGTCTTTGCTGGCCACAGACACTGTGATCCACATGGTGTCTGCACAAAACGAGCCAGGCAGCAGACAGAGATCTCTGCTCTGTCTCCAAACAGTCTGTCTGTCCATCCCCCCAGCACACACACTTCTGATGCTAAAGAAAAAGGCCAGGCAAATTAACTAAACAGAGGCCAAGTTATTCAGCCTGGCATTAAAAAGAAAAGCTTTCCTGTTTTTGTGTGTATATAGTATTGTATTTTTACAAGTTATAATTTACATACTTAAACCAGAATAAAACTAAACATAATTCAGTGTTCTCACCCTGTTCCCCCTTCCTTTTACAACCCCTCCTCCCCCCCAGTTCACAGTGGAGCCTGTTGACTGTTACTGTCAAGTAAAATTGAGCACTCACAATTTGTCAGATCATTATTTTACTCCCTAAAATAGAGCAGGTTTTTTGCTTTTGCTTGTGTTTGTAGCCATAACTGCAGACCTCAGGCTAAATGACTGCTCTCCACACTCAGCCCTGCTTGGGGACAGAGATGCATCAACACTCTCTGGTACCTGATGCAGAAATGTGACTTGGTCCTGCCTTAGAGAGACCGAGCAGTGCTTTGCTCTGTCAGTGGGGCTGTTCTCCCAAATATCACTGGGAATGTAGGTGTGAGATCAGTCTCACTAAGCACAAGGTCAGTTCAAACAGCTCTGTCCTGCAGCTCACAGTGCAGTCAGGCTGGCAGCGTGGAGCAGCAGTGTTTGCCTGCAGACTTTTATCACAGCTGACCATGCACAGAAAGTAAACATTCACCTCAGGAGAGTCTGCAGGACTTAAAATGAAAAAGAGTGAGGTCACAGAACAGGAGAAGTCAGCAACGTGGAGCCAGGTCAGCATGCAGTGCCAGCCTTTCTCCTACAGCAGTGCTCGACAGGCTCCCAGGGCTGCTGGGCCAGCAGAGCAGGGATAGTCACGGTTCTGGGAGGATCCTAGAGTCCAACATTTGCTCCCCTTCTACAAAATCAGTCCATTTCATTTCAGCTCTTATTGGAAACAGATGGTGATAATCATTTTTAGTGTCTCTTTCCAAAGCAGATGTACAACTGTAGTTTGTGGCTAGCAATGATCTAATAGTAGGATTCCAGCCTGTGCTCTGCAGATATTTGTCAATGAATTATTTTGAAAGAGATGACTAGAAAGGCCTATACATCTGCTGTCTAGGGAAGGCTGCACATCCACTGAAAACATTTCAGTGCTCCAGAAGGCGTACGAAAATAAAGTGGGTTTAGTCCTGACACCACCTAAAGCTACAGTCATAACTTAATATCAATGTTCTTGGTGAAAGATCTTTCTTGTTCTAAACATGAGCAACTCAGAGGTAAATTAAGAGGATGAATTATAGATGGGAAATGGGAATTTGAAATGGATAGTCTTTTCTGGTTCCAGACACCAGAGAATGAAAATTCTCTGTGTTTTAATTATAAATCAAACCTAGATGTGGTCAAATAGAATATTATGTTAATGACATGAATAATGAACCCTATTCCCAAGACTTAACTCATATTTCTTTAAAAATGGCTACTTACCATCTGGGGTTTTTGTCTACTGGGAAAGTAATAAAATGAAAACAAAAGACTCTCCACAGTTTTCAGGAACAATTACAGACACTATTGTCTCTTGTGGTCTTGAACTAACCCTCAGTAGGGGATATCTCAGAGACCTACCATTTATCCATGTCTTACTTTTGGAAATGCAATTCCTCAGCATAATCTGCTCAAAAGAAAAAGACAAATTGAAGGAAAAAGAGAAATGGAGATTGTTGCTATCTATTTTTATACACTCCACCGATTTTAAGGTTTTTAAGGATTTCTGACCTCCAGCATTAATTCAAAAGCAGTGGAAGTATCTGGGCATATCTCAGAGTGAGTGAAACCAGAATGTAGTAAAAAAGGCATTTTTAAAAAAAATGTTTGGATGTAGAACAGAGAACACAGAAATTTGTAAGACAGCACATTTCATTAAAATACTGTTTACTATGTTCCATCTGCAGAATGGAAATGTTTTGTGCAGCAGAATAAGATGCCCAAGTCTACACTGTGCTTCCCCTGTGCATGTACCACAGCTGTGCTGCCCACGATGCCCAGGTAATTCCTATTCGTGACAAATAGTTATTTCATATGCTGAGTACCAACAAAATTAACTATCTGTGCTGAAAAACTTCTGTGAAGTAAACATCTTCCTGTATCCATTTAGGTCATGAGAGGCTTGTCCTACAGTAAGTTACAGTATTTCCTGTGGTGTTTTCTGTTTAGGAAATCAGAAGTACAGATTTGTGAGGGGATCAGGTAAGCTACCAAGTCCAATCCCCTACAGTCCAGGCAGAAAGCAGCAGTTGTTTCATTGACTGTCCATTCCAGACTCCTTATCTCTAAACTCTATCACAATAACACCATCCTACAAATTTCCTAGGTTTCTGTTTTGGTGCTTTTCATAAGAGCAGACCAAAATACACAGATATTTGCAATGGCTGTCTGTTAACAAGAATCAAAATTGCTTTGGCAAATGTGCATTTGTATAGTGTCACTGTACAAGCAGTCTGGTAACGTTTACCTTTTACATCTCAGGTCCAGGCATAGCTTCATAATTAGTAGAGACTGTTGTAAATCACAGAAGCAGTGCTGTAGGAGTTTATGACTATATAAATCCAATTGGATACGGTATAGTAAATTCTCCAGACTGTACATTTATTATATGCTCATTATTAAGAGCCACTGTATGAAAGAGTCTGAGCAGGATCTTTCACGAGCCTGTTGCAGCATTCCCGACATGGCCTCATGGCTGGGAGATTTGACTGGAGCTTTCCCCTAAATGTCTGTCTTAGTGGCACCCCACATTTCCATTTATAAGAGTATTCATGCAGCATCATAGAAAGGGGTTTTATTTGACTTTCTCCAGCAGGTCTGAGTTTAATTGTCTGAGGAAAACCTGTCAGCAGGAGGCAGTGAGTGCACAATGGCAGAGGGACGTGAGTGCACAAGAAGGTTGCTGCTCAGGTGGGATGGGGTTCACTGCACTTACTGGATAACAAATGGTATCCACACATCAGTTTTGGGTTGGATTCATCTGCCCTGACAATTATATACACTCTCTATCAGATATCTGTATCAATATCTGATCTAGATGTCTAGAATGCTTTTTTAAGCCATTTTAAACCAAGGAAGAACAATTTGGAGCTTATAATTCACCTGATGCTGTGATGCTGCTTTTGTGTCTTAGGATGAGATTGAGCCCATTCAACTTTAAATCCAACTCTTTGGAGTTGGAACATCCATCTGATGGTTGGAGTTTTCTCTATAATGGTCTACTGTGTAGAAAAGAAAATTTCTAAGGCAAAATGCTTTCTTTGGCCAGCTAGAGCTTAGTAAAATAGTAAGGTGTTGGGAGCACAAACCCCTCATTTTTTCCAGATCAAAAGAAGGACTGGTGCGCTGGTGTGCCCAAAATCTGGACTGTTTTTCCAGCTAATCTAAGCTTCAGTTGGGAAGATGATCACCTAGATACCTTTTACAGCTGTTGGAAACATGAGCGTGATTCATGCTGTCACCCAGAATGAGAAGACTTTTTTTTTTTCCTGGAGATGCTTGTCACTCTCCACTGATTATTGAGGGAACACAGGAAAACTGCAGGCCTTGTAACTGCACAAATCACTGTCTCCTTATTTAATGGAGCAGAGGTAATGCCAGGAGGCAGCATCTTTCATTGGACATTGAACTTCTGAGCTACCTAAGCGAAGGAGTTGTTGAAAGGATCCCTTTGAGAAAAGTTGGCACTGCTCTCCCCCTGGAATTAATGTCTTCTGCATCCATAGTGACACTGGACTCACTGACATAAAGAGATGCAGTGTTTGTATCCTGTCTCCCTGGCACCAGACATCATGAATGTTAAGTAGTTTTCAGCCATATGTTATGAAGCATCTTCTACTTCCATCAGTGGTTCCCCAGCTTCTATTCATTGCTAACCTTTCTTTTATTAAACCTATTCTTTCTAGCATTGGCAAAATCCAGACCTTGTTTCTGATACAGATCTGGATATTCCTTCCTTTTGCAGCTCTGAAAAGTATTTTAATATCTGAACTGTGTTCTTCTTATCCTCACACATATGGAACCAAAAACCTAGGGTCACATCAACTGGGACTTTTTTTACACTTTGGGTCTCTCTATTGAGACCCAAAGGACATCATGTGCTTCTGAGCTTGATCTCCTTCCTTCTACCTCAGGCATGCTCCAGGCATCATCAGAGGAGAGGTGATTTGTAGTCAGGGAGAGAATTCACCATCATTCTTAGATCTGGATCAGCTCTTGACCTAGGGTGGACTTCAGAGCTTCTGCCTCCTGTCATGAAAATAAACTTCATGTAGGAGTTCTTCCAGCATTTAGCTGTAAATGTCCTTTATGGCACTTCTATGGACAGTGCCTTTAAAGCTGGAACATTTATTGTAGATTGTATCATTTCTACCTTAAACAACTATGAATCAAAGTATTTAGAGTCTAGTTAAAGATCAAACATGTAAACCTAAGAAAAGCTTACATCAGAAGCAAAAATTCACAACTGCAGGATTTAGAAAGGGTTTCCACATTGCACTTGCTGGTTTGATTTCTCAGCAGATAAGGCTGCACGCTGATGTATGAATCAGCCCAGCTGGCTCCAGTGTTTTTTAAGCTTGCTGCCCCGACTAAACACACTGCCTTCCAAGAACATTCATTATGAGTAACATGTTGAAGTTTAAGCTCCTTTGGTACTGTGCTTTTTCTTTATCAAATTCAAAGCACTTTTCTGCTGTACTTTCTCTTTAGATACAGAAATGCCAGGTGGCACCTATGTACATGGCTGGTCTAAAGATGTACCAGATGAGGCATCTCACCACAGTGGGCTGAGAACATCACCTAAAAACAAGTGAGGCTGTGTCTGCATGGTAGACTGCAGTATGACCCAGTAATACCTGAATCTCTGAACCAGCTATTTTAAATCCTATTTTAGCACAGAACTGCAAAACTCAGTGAAGAAGCAGGAAAAATGTGCCTGCCATGAGCTCCGTGCTACCTTCACTCAGTAACTGAGCTGGTCCAGGTGACCCCCTGCACTCTGCAGTGTAGGTTAAGTCTCAGCATTGCAGGATGCAGGGCAGGTACAGCACCTGTTCACCTGACAGACATTTTATAAGTAAATACAGAACATGTGTAGTGCAGCACATCTTACACTGAATTACAACCAAAATCTTCAACCCTGGCTGTTGGGATGCTCTGCTGGAGTGATTTTTTTCATTGCAGGATGCACAAACATTAAACCATTTGGTGCAGAGGCTTTGGGTTTCACCCAGCTCACACGCCAGAGCTCCCAAACTCTCAGTTTTAATCTTCTTACCATTCCATTCATGAACATTTTTGGGATAGAGGAAGGGATCCTGTGCCCAGCTCTTCCATTCTTTATGCAACTCTTCTTGCTACCACCCACCCTTCTTATATCAGCAAGTGAGACTTCTAACAATGGGTAGTTGTCAGATAGTTAAAATCCATTATTGATTATATAATTAATTATTATATAACAATTAATTATAAATTAATTATTTATTTGGAAGTAAATTTGCTTAAGAAATAGTGGTATAGACGTTACAGGGAGATGTCTAATTTTTTCCTGTTGATGTGTGCTTAGATAATCTGATTTAGTTTGTGATTTGCCTTTGTTGCTATCTTCACAAGGAATGTTTGCTATCACAGCCACATTGAGGTTATTGCTTGTTTCCATTCTGCTTTTTTGACCATAAAAATTTTAAAACATCTATCTGTATATCAGCATCCAAAATGCATTGAAAAAATACATATCTTCCCACATGGATGACAGAACTTCAATTCTTTGGACTGACATGATAGGACAAGATAAGCTACTCAGAATTTTTCCAAGATAACTTCCAAGACCTTCAAAGAGACTTCAGAGAGGATTCAGAATGCACCAAAGCTTCATTTAATTTGTTTCCTTGGCAGGAGAGTGATTGGTGGATTCATAGAATATTTTAACTTGAGAGCAAGAATTAAACTAGAGCAACCTAGAAAGTGTTTTATGGGCCCTTCAGAGTTGCTGGGCAATTGATAGGCAATTTTTTATGCAACTATAAAAGAAAACACAGGAAATTAAGCTGCAGAAAATATATTAAAATAATGTGAAGAGCTTGACTTTCGCCCTAGAAAGCTAAAACACAACCAACAGCCTTTTGAGTGTTTAAACTGAAATTATGTATTTGCCTTGAATCTGGATGGAAGTTCATGGTGCCTAGATAAGGTGCTACTAGTTCCTTCAAGCAATGAATTTCGTACGCTTTCTACCCTCTGACCATATTAAAGACTAGGCTGTGGTGATTAACTCTGAATTACCCTGGAGTTTTTAGAGCTTAACCTGGTCCTTAAAGTTATTTTAATGTAAAGCATTTTGTGGCTTAATATCGTTGACACCTGCACCTCCAAGAGGCACATATGGATTTTATTTAGAGCTTGTGTTTGCAGTTTTTGGATAGTGCACAGCTTTTCCATCCACATTTATTGTCAGCCTCCACCACTACTTTAAAGACAATATCATTGCACAGCTTTGGTTGTTTTTTAAAAGAACCTTCACACGTCATTTTAATTTGTACTATTACAAATTTACAAAACAGATTTGAAATAATTTGGATTGTGATGCATGACTGAAGGAAAAGGTTAAATGCACATGGACCGAGGTTTGATCCACTTCCCACCATAGTCAACCAACAGATTTCTATTAACTTTGATCGTTTTTGGACTCAGTCCTCTAAGAGAACAGATGCAGTTACTGACTATGATGTAGTCCTTCTCTCTAGAAATACTAAGGAATATGGTAGAAATATGAGACAGAAGATGAAAGGGGGGACTGCCTTTTTGCTGTGCCACACAGAGTAGGTGTTAGGGCCAGGTTCCAAATCTGTTTAGTTCAATGGACTTCAGATCAGACCTTGAGGTGACACATTGGTGTAGAGTGGAAACAAAAGTAGAGGGAAGAAATTAAGCAAAAGAATTTTTAGTAGGAAAGAAACCCATTTGGTCTTGGATGCTGGGCTGCAATTCCCCAAGGACTTCCAGCCCCAAAGATTGTTTAAAATAATCTTAGCTGACCCCTAGAAGCTAACCCTACACTGAAACAGTGTAACAGGTTTTGTGCTAATCCTACCTGAGCAAAGAGTTTTCCAAAAGCAGATGTGTAATGCAAGTTCTGCCCACTTGTGTTGGGCAGTGTGTAAACCTGAGCTAATTCAGGTTTCACAGAATTTTCAATAAGCAAAATAGGAAGAAGTACTTTGGTGCTCGAGTCTTGTTCCTCTCTGGCATTAGAAATGCTTGGAGTCTGCACATTTCCAAGAATTGTGTTTTACTTCATAAGTGCTCTTTATGTGTGGCTTCTGACTGGGTAACCTATAATTCTTAGGCAAAGTTTAAGTTACAAGGAAAGCAATGCAGCCTTGCATGATGCTGTTACAGCTTGAGGTGTACAGAAAGCAGCAGGTGAGATCACTTCTCAGCTGGCGTCCACAAACAGTTTCCTGCACCAGGACACAGCCCAGAGAGCTCTAGAGCCTCTTTTGCAACTAAATTGACATTTCCAATTGTGCACATTAAGTAGCAAAACTCCCTGGGAATAGTAGGAAATGTGCAGAGGAGATGTCAGTGCACACAGCAGAATCCAATCGCTCCTCTAGTGAATATGGTTCCAAAACAATCCTCAGTGTCCTGGGCTGTACATGCTTATGCTCTCTGTTGATTCAGAAAACATGTTTCATAAAATCTCCTCTGGATTCAAATTCATAATCTGTCATCTGTCTGCTTTTAAAAAAAAACAGACTATCTGCAAAACAGTTCCCAGTATGGTAAGTTTCTTAAGGCATTAGACCTTGTGATGAATTTCATATTGTTTAGCACTTGATTGTTTTTATAAGGGTGGTTAATAAAATAGACAAACTGTAAAACCCAAGCCAGGCTGGGCACCCAGCCTTTCTGCTGGACACTAAAAGCGTATATTTTTCATTAAATGACACTAGGTGATTCTGAATGTTGCAGTTTAAAAATAGTTTCTAACTCAGCAAGCCAGGAGTCTGTAGGCTTTTAAAAAAATGTTCTTTGCCAGATGTTCTGATACTAAAATAAGCAATAGTGAGAGTGTTAAGTACTAACACAAATGGGCAGAATAATGTACAGGAAAGCACCTCATAGAGATGCAATAAATCCCTACAGACCCTTCCTGAGGTGCTGTGCAGGCTCCATTTCAGGAGGACACTCACCTCAGCCTGCTACTCACTGCAGGTTAGTACAGCTCACACAATGACTGCCAGAAATCCAAGCTGTGTCCTTGTCCCCAATGGCAAAGACTACCATTGAGCAGTTGATTTTTCAGATGTCACATCATAAACATTTTGCTGATTCTCATGCCGTGGCTGTACTGATTCTGAGGTGGTTTTCCCACTTTGTTAGGCAGTGTCATAAATTGTTCTTTAGTAATTATACCTGTACCTCTTGTCTTTATCCAGAAGGATCCAAGTTCAGCTCTTGATTGTAGTAAGGCCTGGATCCTAAAGCCGTTCCTCAAATAAGTCATCTCCCATTTCCCAAAAGGTTAGATTGCTCAGAGCTGGTTACTGCTTTTTGCTCTGCACATAAATACTTTTGCAGTGTTTCAAACATCAGGAACTGCCCATAGAATTTGTCTGACCTATTCAAGGGATTAGTAGCAAATAACTGATGCTCTTCTGCTTCATATCCAAGTAAGGGTAAAGCATCTCAGGACTAAGTTTTTATAACAATCCAGGAAGGAATAGAATTGTAAACATAAAAAGCTGAAAGCTGGTGTTTCCAAAACTGACTGTGATCCATGTGATGCAGAATCTGTTCCTCCCAGAAGACTGGAAAGTTTGGTATGTGTACATTTTTGACTTCCCTCAAACCTTGGCTCTTGGACAACTCAAGTCATGGTCAGACCATGAAGAACCCAGACAGGCTTCCATGAAAAAATATGTGATTGGAGCAGATTCCATTGAACCAGAAAATTTCCATAAAATAGCATCTCTTCATGGCAAACTTAGAAGTCTGAGCCCTTACAGAATAAATGCCAACCACAGAAACACAGAGATATTTCCTTTTCAATTGATGCTGTAACATCCTTACCCTATACATTGTATGTTGCTTCCACTGACATGCTAAGAATGTCAGGAAAAAAACCCCTCAGATTGAACCCAGTTAATTAAAAGGATTCACACAGATGGTTTGCCTGGTACTTTACAGAGGCAGCTAATTAAAGCAATGTTAGTCAGCACCATTAAAATGCCAGATAAAGCTTTGGGAACAGTCCTGATTAGAAGCAAGGTTTACAAATAGAGCTTTGAGCAATGCAGTATATCTGCAGTTAATTAATCTGATTCTCACCTGTCTTTTTTAAGGCACAGATCAATGCATGCTGATATCAGTATTAATAACAAAGTTTTTCAAAGCTCAAACGTAGCATTTATTAAAACAATCCACAATGACTCTAATTCCACATTCTACACGAGAATATGATATTGTGCGGGAGTCTGAACTCCTCTAATTAGCCATTATTTTAAAAGCACTAGAAAAGAAACCAGGTCCAAGTTGAAGAAAGTCAATCACACACCAGCAAAGTTAGACAGAGAAGGAAACTGCACTAGAGGGAAATTGTGTTTGAACACAGAAAATAAACAAATCTTCCTTGCAGCTCCAGGCAAATGCTGTGTTTGGAGAGGATCAATTCTGCTCTCCAATATGCCATATCCAATATTTGACTGTAAATATTTTTTTTGCCATAACAAGTAATGTGGCCTTGATCTGAAAACCTCTTTAAGATCTGACTCTGCAATAATGAAGTATCTCCAGTCACTTAATATGCTGAAAGATGATGGTGTGGCCAGGTGTGGCCAGGACTCTGTACTCTTTATAAGATTTTGGAAAGGTATCATTTGGCACTCCTGATTGCATTGAAATAATGATGTATCCAGTGCTTCAGTTGTGGAAGTGCAAATATCAAGTGTGTCAGGCAAGGAAATATGAGGTCAGGACCCCTAACTAGCTGACTTCTTCTAGTCTCCTACAGAATGGACTTTGCTGACCCCATACACTCTCAAATACTGTAGTCCATGTATGTTCTACAGACAGATTTGACATTTACCATTTAAAGTATTAATATTTGATGGGCTAATGTAATTAATATATGCTTTTATGGAAAACTAAATGACAGCGTTTAATGCCAGTGCATACCAGCAGAAAACTGCTTTTTCACTTGAGCTCACAGCTGAAAAATGTGCATTTTGTGGTGTCATGGTTTCACAAAAAAAAAAATCTCCAGGTTTATCTGATAGGTAATGAAAGGGACTATAAGGAAACCTGAATTTTCAGGTCAGGTTTCTTTTACGTGAAAGCCCAAACCCACTGATTGAAATTTCAGCTGCATTCCTAGAAATTTGCTGTGATTTGGGCTCCAGAGAACAAAAGCTCCACTGTTACTTCCACAGAGCCCTTGTTTGAAATGTCTTTTCCCATGCTGAGATGCTAAATTCATGTGAATATAAATATGTAGTGCCAGGTTCACTGCCCAAGCAGTTATCAAGTAACTTACATTTCATGGGTAAAGTGTAATCCCTTTGCACAGTTTATCAACTGCTAATAGCTAAACAATCATGGGGATGTTTTAGCATAAGGTGTGGAGAGCTTTCTGTCCTAGAAAGACATTTAACCCATGCGGTGCAGAACTCAGTATGAGTCAGGAGGTTTCAGAGGGGAATTGACACTGCCACATGGTGCACTTTGTCATATGCACTGAATTCTGCAAAAAAAAGTTCCCTCATGTGCACATCTGACATTAAAATTCATGTCAGACAAAAATCAACTTGTGCTTAGCTTTTGGCATCTGCCTTTGACAAGTTTTGCCTAGCAAACTGCAGCAGTGAATTGTGAAGGCCACTAGGAACAAACACTTTGGACATAGCTCTCTCTTGGCAGTCCCATCCTCATTATTGCTGCTCCTCTACCCAAAGATTTGTGCCTGTGGATGGCAGGGAATCATCCATGCCCTGTGGCACAACCTGATAACCTGCAATTAAATTCTTTCTGGGCTATAATACTAGAAATCATTTTTAAAAATAAGTATTAAGTAGGGGGAAATCCTGCTAGAACAGTGCTATTGATAGTGGGATTCTGTGTGTATGCAGCACCTGATGCCTTTTACATTGAAGCATGACAGAGCCATGTACATGTAACAAAGGGGCACATAAGGGGAAAACACTGCAGCTTGAGACAGGGCCATTAGTGCTGGCATCAGCATCCCAGGGTTAACTGGGACAGTCAGCTCAAAGTGTGATTTACTAAAGTTCAGCAAGATAGCAGCATATCACTTGTACTTTGCAGCATGACAAAACTTGTCCTTCCATAATAAAGAGGAATTAGGGAGAAGGGAAGTTTTTCCTGCCCTGTGTTTATGACATTGTGAATTATCAAGAATATTTGCATGAAATCTTCCTCTCCCCTTGCTTCCAGAAGACTCCCTTTTCTCAGTCAGCAGCAAAATCACTGGGAAATCCTGTGAATACAATGGCACCACCTACCACCATGGAGAAATGTTTGTGGCTGAGGGGCTTTTCCAAAACAGGCAAGCAAACCAGTGTGCCCAGTGCAGCTGCTCAGTAAGTAACATGACTTGACAGATCCCTGCTCTGTGTATGCTCCAGTTCCCCTTTCTAGAAGATGTGACACTGAAATATAACCAATGCATAGCAAAGGCTAGGAATTGAGAATTAATGCTGAAACTCATGAGAGTGCTCAGAGCTAGTGTGCAGTACCTGGTAAATAAATGCCAGATGACTTCTTAAACACAGTGCGCCCTGCATACCCTGCATCTGCTGTAGCTGAGCTTACAGTGCAGAGGCAGCAGGTAAAATATTGCTGCTTGGCATATATAGAATGTTTCCCTTCAACCTAACTGCAAAATATAGCACTAAACCAATAACTGATTTAATTTAGACTGAGCTGATAAGTAAAGAGTCTCAAGGCTGGGAGGGGACAGCTCTGAATTGGCACCGGGCCACAGAGCCATTCCTGAGATGTCACAGTTCAAATCCAGTGTATTTGAGCAGTCACCCAGTGACTCTTCAGAGCCAGTGTCTGAACTAAAACATCCCTGTCAATCCAACCAGCTCTTCAGTATCAACTGTTGGCAGCTCTCTACTTCCTCTCATAAAATCATCATCATATTCTTCATGAACTAAGAATTTCATAGGCCAAGTACTGAACAGACCGTTCTAATCCAATACTCTGCTTTTGCACAGAGTGGCATCTATGTAAACACAGATTTAAGCATGTCCATAAAGAAATGGATATACAGTACCAGACAATCGATGACTCCTTCTAAATCCCCTTTTGTGTTTTACTGGCAGGAAGGAAATGTGTACTGTGGATTGAAGACTTGTCCCAAATTAACTTGCTCTGCCCCAGTTTCTGTTCCAGAGTCCTGCTGTCCAGTTTGCAGAGGTGAGTTCAAGCACAGTCACAGAAGGACAGGCTCTGAATTTACTCCTTTCCCCTTTCAGAGCCTTGTCTGTGCACCAGCTCTGTCAGTCTGTCTGCAATTTTCCCACGTAATTACAATCCAATGCAGGTAGGGAAGTTACCCTGCATTGCTACCTTTTGTTTTCCTGAATTGAAACGCGGTGAAAATGCTCTGATGATAAAGTTGCATCCCCCTAATGAGGTAAATCAAGGCTTCAAACCATGTACTGAAGTAGCTGCCATTACTCTGGCTAGAGAAGCTTTGTAATTAAAGATGAGCTTCTATCTGACACGTTACCAGATCTACTCCAGTTGTGCAAGACACGAGAATTTCAATTCAGAGGCACCATATTGGTGGTGCCAGGATACTTTGAAAAACTCTCCTGGTTGCACCTTTGTGCTGCTGTATTCTTTTGATATTCTGCTTGTTTGAACTCAGTACATGAAGCAAATCCTTAAACTTTTTTCCAGGCAAGCTGCTCGTGAAGCCACAAGCAAAACAAGCAAAGTGATAGTTCTGTTCCCTGGAAGAAATACAATGATTTACTGTTTTAAATGTAATACATTGAGAGTTAATTAAAGTAATTCCTTGTTAATTGTCTGAGGTCAGTTACCAGGTAGTTATTTGAGCTGTATCTGAAACCAGCCTCTTCCAGTTACAAAAGTCAATCTTTCAAAGTACAAAGTATCAAACATAGCTGTGCAGTAAACCAGCCTTACACTGGAGAAATCAATCACTTCAGTCACTTCAATCACACAGTCACTAATGAGAAACCAGTTCATTAGCATTTCTATATGAGAGGTGAGATTACATCAGATTATGCATTAGAGGAAACTGTCTGCAGTTATCCAGGGCTTTTTTCATGTATTCTCCTGTCTACTGCTCTTATTTAAAGATGTTAAAATGATCATTTATCTCATTACCTATCTTGTCCTTTTCAATATGGCAGAAGTTCTTTTATCTCTCCTCTGTATTTTCTACAAAAAGCAAACCTAAACAAAATATTTGCAAAGATCTAGCACAGCTCATGGGGAGGAAACTGTGAGTGAGTTTCTGCTTCCTGCATGGCCAAGTATATTACTATCAAAATGTGCTGATTTGATAGTAATATATCAAATTCATTCCTCTGTTACTGACTAGACCCTAACACAGCTGTAAATCCAGAGGAGATTTTTCCCCTCTGCATCTCCCAAGGGGTTGCACAGTTCCTCCTCTAATGGAAACTGTTCTGTTCATGTACAGGAGATGGAGAATTATCATGGGAACACTCTGATGGAGACATTTTCCGGCAGCCAGCCAACAGGGAAGCTGTAAGTGGCACCTGCAGTTTAAAGGCACTTTCTTGCTGTGCTGTGCATGGCAGTACATTGGGGAAAATAGAGAAGAGGATGATCACGGGTCCGAACACCCCCTGCCTCATCCTGAGTTCTGTGAATCTAGTCCAAAATAGGTTTCTTTCACTCAACCTGAATTCATGAATAATGCTGAATTAGAGCAGGAGCTGCTGAACTCTCTGGATTTGGATTTTTTTCTGTATATGCTCTATAAGAATAAAATTTGACAGTATTTTGCTTGTTATGCAGGAATTGCTTTTAAATAATAATTGCAAATACTTGCTTCCCAGTTCACAAACACACATATATATTCACTATAGGGCTTCACTGTCTTTGGTGGGAAAAGCATCCATTAACAATTTATTGCTCAAGAGATCATTTTTATAATAGCATTTGGAGAGCATCTGAAGGGTGCACTACCTAAATACACGAACCAGCAGATCTTTGGATGAGCGGGAAGAATCATGTCTGTAAAATAAGGGAGGTAATATGAAACCTTCAGGTTCATGGGCATTTTGGAAAATGATTCTCTGAAAAGAAGCAATGTTTTTGCTCTAGACAACAGGCTATGCACTACTACACCTACTTTTAATCTACATTTTTAGTCTTTTAGTCTAAACATGCTATGCACTACTACACCTATTTTTAGTAGTGCTCATTCCCTGCTCATAACCCTTGTTCACTGGAATGAGACATTTCCTCTTCTGCTTTCTTTCTGTCTCCAAACAGAGACACTCATACCATCGCTCCCACTATGACCTGTCACTCAGCTCTGCCAGGCAGGTTGTGAACATTCCACGATTCCCCAGTGCCAGGAGTAACCGTGGAGTCCTCCCAGACCCCCAGCAGGCCTCAGGAACCATTGTACAAATCGTCATCAACAACAGGCACAAGCACGGACGAGGTAAAGACAAGCACTTCTCACAGTATTGCTCTGGGTCAGGAATCAGCACCTAGAGCTCAAAAAGACCTCTCAAAATGTACAGCAGAATCTTGGAACTTCACACTGGTATTGAGAAATTCAATGCAAATCGGGGAGGCAAAAGCAATGAGCTTTTGAGGATATGAAATTCCTTCTTGACTGAGATCAATTCTGCCTACATGCACAACAATGCATTTCACTCTGCAAAGCACTGTTGATCTCTGCGTTACTTTGTGAGATTGTGCCTCATAATTCTGAGAGGCAGAGTGCTTTGTGTCACAAACGACACCGCAATGCCTTTAGATTCACTAACCTGTTCACACAGTGACTTGTCCTGGAGGAAATTGTTTGTGATTATTTTCTTTACGCTCTCTCCTATTTTGTAACTTTTATAGCTGTAAACAGCTTATATTTCAACTGCCCTGCAAATCTCAGACCATAAAGCTTTGATGCAGTATCAGGAGGTTTTCTGCCTCTGAGACTTAGCAAATTGTTGTCATGAAAGACAGTCTCATGTCTTCCCCCACCTTAAACAAGATTCCTGAGACAGTGGGATGCCAGGGATGATCCTCCTCCCCTGTGACTGACATAAGAGGCAGTGAAGGCAATGAGCCTGTACTGGCTGCCTGAGCTGGAGAGAGGCAAATTTAACCAATCTAATGAATCTCACTCTAAGAATCCTTCAGTGCCTTCTGCTAACAGAACACAGGACATGCTATGTTTTGAGGACAGCAGAATTTTAAGCCCATGTGGCAAACCATATTCAAGTCACATTCCTCAAGGACAAAAATAAAGGGAAAACACCAGTTCACCAGTTAGTGGAACAGCAGGTTTTGTACAGTAAAAGGGGTGGGATGCTCAGGTGCCACAGGGGTTGTACCCAGTGAATAGAGGGCTGCAGGAACAGGCCTAGGAAGCAATAAAAGAAATAGCTGTAAAAACACACGTTCAGAAGAGTATCTGGCCACAAATACCAGTCAGCATACACTTAGAAACTACCCACAAAGAGTTAAACTCCCTTGTATTAAGGCCAACTAATCTTTTAAGGTATTAACTAACAGAAGGAATGCTGGCTATAGGATCTTTATTATCCACCTGAACAAGCATGAAAAAGCATTCAGATCATGCCAGTGTTTTATGGTGAATGTAGGAGCAGGAATCTCCAGGCAGTGCAATGTCTTTGCCATGTAATTCACACATGAAGACATCATCAAAGCACTTTCTAACTGACTTGTTTCAGCAAATAAAGGGCACAGAGACGAGCAGCAGATTTCTGGATGCAGTGTAACTTCAGGCACTCACTGCCTGGAGAGTGTCTGAGAGATCCCCATGATGGAAACAGGAATGCTGACAGTGTGTTTTCTTTTGTTCCTGTGCAATTAACAAGTATTTTATTAATGGATGTCCCTTAAGACACATTTCAGCCAGTTAAAAACTAAACACACAACAACTCTCCTGACATGCCAATACTATGTGGTTGTGTGGATACAGATTTATCATTCTGAGCATGAAGAGCACTAAAAGCAAGGTAACTAAAAGTTATTTTCCAGTATTTGGCTTCTACTAGAGGCTTCATCTGCTGCCTCAGAGTATTTATATTTATTTAATTGTTCTGTGTCAAACAATCCTTAAAAGACAGAGAGTATGTATCCATACAATGTCATGTATTATCCCTTCCCCTGTCAGGGAGAACTCAGGAAGTATTTATGTCCATAAAGGATCTGGAGAACTCTGGCTGGGGGAAAAGAAGTCCATGTAAGCATAAAAATCAGCAATAATATGCTATTTAAGCCTGTAAGAAGCCTGCTGAGCAGCTGAGTACTTACCAGTTTTTTTTCATTTGTAGTTTTTTTTCCCATGTTCTTAGTATACAGGTAAAACTTACCTTTTATTTGGGAAACAAAACTGTTTCCTACCTCTAAAAAAACCCCATGTCTTAAAAAGGAGTTAAAATAGCAAATTATAAACCAAATGATAGCATAAGCTGGCAAAAGACATTGCAAAAAAACACTCCCCATAAATCTCAGTAACTCACTAAAGTATAAACCAGTTGGTTACATCTGTTACCAGTTAGACATAAATTTCAGATTACAGATAAAAATTAAATTGTTTTTGAAAGTTACAGGCAAAATAGGAACATATTTTACAAATAAAAACATTAATAAAAATGATGGCGTATTAGAAGAATTGGAAATATTTACAACATATCCCAACTGCACTTTTGTTGCTTTTAGAAATCAGGCAGTGCCCTTTCTTTCACCTTGTTAGGATTCGTTTGCATTTTTCTTTGTGTTTATAAAATATTTTAAAAGAAAGAAGTAGGATTTATAGGACAAATGGAAACATGGTGTAAAGTGATTTAATTCCCATCAACTGCTGGGTGACCCAAAGTGGCTTCTACCAGGCATGGATTTTTCCACTCTCTTTGTGTCAGCTGTATTTCTCTGACTCCCAGGGGCTCTGATGAATAAATATTCTGAAGTTCTTAGAAACTTTTGGAATGAAATTTCAGTCCCATATGGATCTTTCCATGTTTTCTCATGATTCCAAAAGCCAAATGAATTTCTTTACCTATTGACATATATATATATATTTCCACAAAGGAATGAACCTTCATTTTGCAGGTATTCTGTGGTTTGTTCTGTGTGGTACATAGCAGAACTCTCCTGTACAAGCAATACAAGGCCCAGGTATCACTAATCCATGCATTGACAGCATTGCTTTCACTGCAGAACTGCGTTCAGCAAAGGGCTGGAGCTGTGCAGGTGACTCTGTAGCAAATGACATGAACCTCTCACCTGCCAATTCCATCCAAATGCAGCCAGAGCCATTGCAGCAGGCTGTGTCCTGTGTATGGACCGAGAAAATGAGGGGAAGAATGAGTTTTCTAAACTGGTTAATGCAGAGCAGAAATGCATGGACTGGTGGGGAGATAGTCAGACACTTGACTCAGACACCCTCACTGTTTTCATCAAAACATAATGGACATCAGCATCAAGGAAAAACTCAAGCTTTTCATCCTTTTCAAGGAAAAACTCCTCAGAAAAGGGTGACCATGGGCTAAGACTCATTTTAAGTAGAAGAACTACAAGTTAAAATTATCAAGCAGAGAAATGGGCCCGAGATGCTAACAGATGATGTAAGGGGACACGACTTTCAACAAATGTGCATGAATCAAATGAATATTTTTAGATAGGTAGCCAATGAACATACCTTTTCCAGCTGTACTTTTTCTTCTTTTTCTTTTCTTCTGTAGTGTGTGTTTCAAATGGCAAAACATACTCACATGGTGAATCTTGGCACCCCAGTCTCCGGGCCTTTGGAATCGTAGAGTGTGTGTTGTGCACCTGCAACATCACCAAACAAGAATGTAAGAAAATTCACTGTCCAGAACAATATCCCTGCAAATACCCTCAGAAAGTAGAAGGAAAATGCTGTAAAGTCTGTCCAGGTAAAACAAAGTTGATCACAGACCACCTTTTTGCTGTGCATGTTGAAGGGCTTGGCTCGAGCCTCCTGATCACGAGCTCTGATGTGAAGAGCAGCAGCTGTGCCGTGTTCCAGTGTGTGACACAGGCAGAGCTGCCTGGCCACCTCTCCTCCTGCTGCTGCTCCTCACACAGGGGACATGCTGCTGGCACATGTCCTGAGCAGTCACTGCCTTTCTCTCTGCTGTAAACACGACTTCCTGATGCTCATTTCCAAAGAGAGTAGTACAGCAATGGATACAGAAAGTTCATTACTCCTGTCCTTCCCGCACCACAGTGCCCACAGAACCTTTCAAATAATTTTCTAGCTTTTAAAATCCACATGGAGATAACATCATTTCTGCTTTTTAAAATGTACCAGAAGGATTCCAAACTCTGATTGGTGTCAGTTACATAACTTAATCCTTCCAATAAATACTAACTTATCAGAGATTTATCATGGTGTCTATGCTGCACTAATGATAAAACTTACGTAGACATTACTAAAATAAATGCTTACAGCTAGTGAAAAATCCCCTGAAAGGATTCTGCTGATGGTTTGCCAAATGAAAAGCCATGTTTCATGTAATACAAAAGGTAAAGGACTGTCCAGTCCCCTTATGTGCCCATTTGTGAGTTTGTTTGGTGATGCACTGGGCAAGAATGCTCTGAGGAAATGAGTTGCTCAGCCATATGTAGAAACATTTGTAGAATGCACACTTCCCATCTTCTCCTGCTTGTCTTGCTTACTGGCAAAAAACCAGGATGCAGTAGGCAGGAAGGAGGTGTGTATCTAGGTCTTTTGGATGCTTTGAAGCAGAGATCCACAGCTTTCATTGGAAGAGAAGCCAACAAAGCCTGGCTAACAGGCTTCAATAGAAAAATGAATGGCAAAAAGGAGATTACTGCATTGTTTTTTGAGATCCTATGTGCCCATTTTTAAGAAAGGTGAACCTTTTCCTGAAATCTGTCTTGTGTATGTGGAGATGTATGAATTATTAGGTATTTCCGCAAACGGTGGTCTCAGCCTCTAAGTTGCATTATCTCTCTCATATTCCTGTCCAACTTCCAACTGCAAACAGAATAATTACAATTTCTATTTAAATTTTACCAGGTAGGCAAGAGGTAATGTGCTCTGTGGCTGGCTCAGGCTTGCACTGGCCACATGGCTGCTGCTGAGCAAAACGCAAACCTCATAGATTCTTTTCCTCAGCAAAATACGAATTCGGGTCTCTTCTCTCCAACCACCCACCAATTTTCATTGAGTTCTTTTATTACCCCGAGATTTTGAACATAATTTTAAATATGTGGACAACAGGTTCACAACTTGTGAGGAGTCTCCCAGACCACATTGGTGTACACAGCTCATTTCCTTAGGAAACTGGATTTATATTTATGTTACAAATATAAATACTGTCTTGCCACCATGGACAGGCTACCAGAACTTGGCAGAACAGAACATTGTTAAGTGTCTGTTAACAGCTGGAGATGGACTTGTGTGGCCATAAAAATGAACATTCTATTTTCAAACAAACCATTTTTGGCTATTGATGCCAAGGAAATTGTGGAGGACTTGATTATAGCTGTAGTATGTGTTCTGTCTTTTTGGTTTTTAAACAGAAGATGTGCCAAGTCAAACCTTTGACAACAAAGATTACTTCTGTGGGAAAGAGACATTTCCTGTCTATGAATCCGTTTTCACAGAGGAAGGAGAAACCATCAGGAAAATTGCAATAGAGTTTGAAAAGCCACCTCAAATAGAAATACATGTGTGGACAATTAGAAAAGGTGAGTTGAGCAAGTTCTTTCTTTAAACAGTGTGTCATCCTCCATTAAAATACCAGGACACGTTACAGATCCAAGCATTTTTGGACTGCTGTTCTTTTGGCTCTTTAGGATATCACTGTTACAGCCACCTCTAACATACTCAAATTCTTCTGGGCCAAAGTGGGAGCAGAAAAGAAATCACAGAGCATTGGATGGTTCACAACTACCCTGTGTGTTAAAAAGCCACAAAGCCTAATAATGATTTGACAGTCATGTTGCCTGCTGGCTCAAAATGATATCTGACTGCAGAATTATGCTGTTTTTCTCCGAGACCCTGGGACTTTTGGCTCCTATTGTAATTTAACACTTACTCATAATAAGGAAGGATTCAGCTATTTTGGAAAAGAATTGGCTAATTCTCACATCCCTCACAAACTCACTGCAATCCCAGTTTCACAGGAGGAATTGCCAAAAATAAACGGGGATGGAAAACCAGAATTTTAAAAAGAATAGATTGAATTTTTTACAAAAAGGCAGGACAGCACTCCAGGTTTAGAACAATTTCCAGTAACATGCACTTCTCATTTCTCTGCTGAAGGGATTCTGCGTCACCTCTATGTTGAAAAATTGTCCAAGAGAGAGTTTGAAGGACTTCCTTACTTCAAGTTGATAACAAGGACAACCCTTAGTAAGTAAATTTTTGACTTACTGAGGTTTCTACTCTGCATATAATCATAACCATGAAAAACATTCTCTGTTACTCAGTACTGGATGTACTGAATTTTCCTCTAGTAGATGATCACAGTATTTGATAAGTTTAGATTTAAATAATCAAAATACAGCAATTTAAAATATAGATAACTATAACAGTAGTTCATGTACATGCTGTCTCAGTCTCTGTGTTTTGATAAAATACAATACAGGATCTTTTCTGCCCATGCTAGCATAAGTCTGAAATATGACTAATGTCAGCACAGCTGCAGAATTTGGATTTATTTATGTAACATGTCAAGTTACCCCAGTGTTTTCAAAAGTAATTTAGAAGGGAAAAATTCAGACACTTTTAAAGGGGTTCTACATACACTTATGTTGTATTTGAAGATTACTTTCCTATGTTCTTAACAATATCTTCATTATTAAAATGTTTTCTATGAAAGGACATGTACTTCTTTTATTACTCTTGATTCAATTTGGTTTTTGTATTTCATCCAGTTTGGGATTGTGACAGTAGTTATCAATTACTAATTCAGCTAATTTGCTAACTGAATTAAGATGTAGATATTTTTAATTCCTAGTTCTTTTGCATTACAACTTGTAATTTTTTTTCCTAGTAAAAAAAGTCTTTTTCCCAGAAATAAAATATTTTTAATTGTTACAGACCTATTGAGATACAGATATATTTTCATATTAAAAATTCCCTAATTTTTTGCTGTCAGCCTTCCATAAGCTTGTCATTATCATGTCATTACATAATTAACGTAGTATTCCAGTTACCAGGACAGCATGTATTTCTATTAACACTATCATGAATGTGTAGAAATATTAATTTCCATTACACTTTGTATTACACACAGATAAGAGGAGTTCATAGCACATGAAACATTTAGCTGTGTTGCTTCCCAACTTTTAAATATTTTGGTTTACCAGAGTATCCAGTGTCATAAAATGGTTGAATAAATAGAGCCAACTTACAGGACTACTTGATTAAAGAAAATAGTAATATTCTGATCCATATTTATTTTTTTAACAAAGTTATTTTGCATGGAATATGTTACATGGTTGTAAGATGCTTTGAATATTTTCCATGGGAGGATTGGACATTCCCTCTTTGACCATTGTGAATCAGTTGGTTTGCAGAGTGCTTGTAAATGTCTTCAAAGTCTCCATGCCCTTTTCTAAGTCAATATCTGTCTCCTTTGTGTTTTTGTTTTCAGGCCAGTGGAAAATATTTAGCGAGGGAGAAGCTCAGATCAGCCAAATGTGTGAAAGCAGAGTGTGCAGGACTGAGCTCGAGGATTTGGTGAAGGTTTTGTACCTTGAAAAGCCTGAAAAGGGTCACTGTTAAGGGAGACAGCATTGAAGGGAAAAACACAAGAAAACTTATGAAAATTTGGATCTGCAGCTGGACTGCAGGCTTACTTTGCTTAAGTCAACAGTTGCCCTAAACCCCAAAACTATAATGCAGTAATTATTCACATCATGCACAGCAAATTTGCTGCTTTATGTGTAGTGGTCTGTGTCAACCGCTCAAATATCTCCTCCAAAAGGTGAGAAGGCTCTGTGTTACTGGTGGGGGAAGAAGGAAAGACTGCTTTCCTAGAGTTGCATTTCTTTACAAGCTAAGAAAACAGAGCATTTTTGCTATTATTATTTGGCAAGTTATTCAAACTAATGAAAAAAAAAGAACACTTAATAAATGTGCAGGGGCTATGGAGAGCATTGTATCCTGTCCTGAACTGATACCATTTCTGGTGTTGAAATGACTCATGGATTTCTTGTATTAGTGGAGGAAAAATACAAGTGATACAATACTCATGTTGGAGACATAAAAAGCAGATTTAAACTAACAGACTCCTTAGCAGCCTGCCTTTGGGATGATGTCTTGTAGCTGAACAAACAAAGTCCATAAACTGAACAGCAGGTGTTAGTGGCAATCACTGTATTTTTGTAGCAATTGGAGCAAATGTTTCACTTTTAAGTGGTTTTCACTATTTCCTCCACCCACTTCTCTGAAAGTGTAAGCTCCCTATCATAACCCTAATAACTTCATTCTTCTGGACCCTATTCACACACGCCCTTGGCTGGTAAATCACCTTCTAAAGTGATGTGGCAGAAGGTCGTGAAGCACTTGCAGCATTTTCAAAACACCTAAAGCATTAAAACTCACGATTAATAATGCCTTAAAAGTTGTGTCAGAACTTAATTTATTTGTTCTGATTTGTTACAAACATAATCTGCATTTTTCTGAAACAACTCTCATGTTTCGAGGACAGCTCTCTCCCATGACAAAACTAAAGAGCTATAGGCTTGGAGAGCAAACAAGCTGCTTGTGACAACTGTTATCTTTGGAAAAAAACTCAAATCTGAGACTTTCTGTTAAATTTAGTATGGCATGTCTACAGTGTGTTTAGCAGAGGAGACTTTCATCTGCAGAGTAATTGTAACAATCTGAAAACTGTTTTCACCAAACTCCTGCACTGCCTGGTGGCTGCAATGTTGGATTAAATCCCAAGCTGCAAGTGACTCTGTCTGCTTTTGCTCCCATTTTCTACTCCACAAGCAGACAGCAAAAGTGCTGTTTAAACACATGCTAGGAAACAAAGCTTTGTGGAAATGGCCTGAGCCAGGGGCTGAGGCTTCACAGGGAGTGAAATCAACAGTGACAGCAAGGATTTTGAGGTTTGTCATTCTGCCAGTGACAGCACTCAAGGGTGTCCACATTCCTAAAGGGATGAAGTTGTGGGAGAGGTTGGTACTGAATGCCAAAACCAATTCAGGCAGAGCTTCACCATGGTGAGGGGATCTTGGCTTGGGCAGCAGAGCCTGGCAGTCTCCAGCAGCAATGCAGCCTCAGGATTCTCCATGGCACCCAGGGCCTGGCCGTGCTGCCTGAGCCTCATAGAGGGATGCAGGGCTTCTCTACAAAGGGGAGCAAGGGAGGAGGACAGACAGGAAGGTGAAGAAAAGGCTGAAGGCAATTAGGAGAAAACATACAGGGTGATCTCAGGACCACCCTGCTGTGCCTAGGCCTGGACAGAGAGCAGATTTGGGCATCCAGGCCATTTGAAAGTGCAGCAAGTTGAAATGCAGGAACAGCTGGCTGAGAGAAATCCTCTATCAATGTTCATTAAAAGGAGAACTAAGTGAACTGTTCTGCCACCTTTCCAAGGGACTGTAGCTTCCCAAAGTCCTGTCCTGGTGTTGGGAAGGGGTGTAGCATATCTAAACAAAGGCACTAAGACCTCACTGCACCAGAGCTGCAGTGTAACTGTAGAAGAAGCAGTTTGGCATGAGAAGCACTGATTGCACATGGCATCTACTGGGTTGAAATGTGCTGCAGGACTGTAAAATTTTATTATAAATCTTTAGGAAGAGGTTCTGAGGAACTGTAGTGTTCAGGTGAGAAGACCAGCAGTTAATTTCTCACCTAACAGGCATTGTCTGTTTGTAGCAGTAGCTGGTGAAAAAAGACTGAGTGGAAAGTGTACAGTGTTTGTAGTTTTTTTTAATGAGGAAAGCAACCTGCTTTTTGTATTTGTGACAGGACTGGTGGAACCCAGATTGTGTATTTATTTTATAATAAACACTTCTTAAGAAAAGCAAAAAACAATCATAAGCAAGATTTAGTAAAATGCAGTGTTGCATTTTTCTGGTTTCTGGTCACTAAAGACAACAAAATACACCGTGTCATGTTCTGATTCTATTCATGAGATGTATGTCTGTTACAGTACTTATTTATGTACTTGTTATATCACTTTGACCTGGTTTGATAAATTAATAAACTCTGAAGTTGATAATAAAATCAGATGGTTTGCATAGGGTGCTGTTTGGTCACAAGGTTTGGTTTCAGCTCCCTGGCTGCAGTCCTGCTGCTGCCACCTCAGAGAGAGTGTGAAGCCATGTGCCCAGCTGGGTGCAGTGCACGACTGCCTGCTCTGAAATCAGTACTGAGATATGGAAGAGTCAGACTGGAAAATGCTCAATTTAATTCAGCTTTCACCTACCCTGCAAGATTAATTTTGAAAAATCAAAGCATTGCCATCCATATATGGAAGCCAAGTTGAGAAGAAATCATCTCTGGCTGCACATGACTCCACAGGTCAGGAGGGGCTGGGTATGGAGACCAGAGCCCCATTCCCTGTTCTGTTCCTCTGAATACTTTGAAATATACCCCCACAACTACAAGAGAAACAATGTGTCAGCCTAACTAACACTCTCCTCTTCCTACACTCTCCATTTAAAAAAAAGGTCAAAGCATTTCGCAATTCAGATGATGACTCCTTCCAAAATAATTGATAGCACATGAAGTATTTGCGTAATGTTGGTGTGCTCTAGTGCCTATTGTGTTATCCATCTAAGATAAAAGCCAAGATTTTGGTGATTTATTATGGGAGGGGTGAAAATTGACAAAGTTCATCCTTATTTCCATTTATTGCTTTTGTTTGAGGTTTAAAAAATGTCTTCATCTTTTGATCTGAGGTTTTGGACTGTTTTACTTTTTGGGTAAAGTATGTCTGCAACTACATGAGTATATGAGTATGAGCCCACAACCCTCCCTTCTCACATAACACCAACCCAGCCGTGAGCAAGAATGCAAAGCATCCAAAGCAAAAACAAATAATTGATCTTAACCCCACAAAAAGAGTTTTTAATGCAGACACACTGGATGATAGTTCATTCTGTAAATGCAGTGAGCCTGATTGTTCTACCACTTAAAGTAAAAACTCCCAGTCTGTCCTCAAGTGACCTCAGCTCTAGAGACAGAGACAGGACATCACACTAAGGGTAACGTGTAGCTGACTACTGCAAAGTGAGTTATCTGTCCACCAAGATCAAATCAACCTCCCATAGATTGACATTCCTCTTTCTCTCTACTTTCTTTGTTCCACGATCGCACCACCACAAAATCAGGTGTTTTAAGGCCACAATAAATTAAAACTGTATTCTATTCCCACTGATGGAAACACCAAAAATCCCAATCTCTTTAAAAAGAATCATACTGTACTGGCATTAAACCCACTGCAGTATGCTCTAGGAACTTATGTGCACCAAAGGTACGTTTTATATTTTTCACAGATTCCCAATCACTTCATGTTCCCTAGACGGAACTGTTGCTCTAGCCCGGTTCTCCCCAGCTCAGTTCTCTCCTCTGCCAACAGCTAGGATGGAACAATGAATTTGAGTTCTAATTATAGAGGTATAAACAGAAGTCTAGTGATGCTTAAGGTTTATGTACTGGGGTATTTCTGTTCCACATCTCTAAAAGGGAAGAGCCAGGCTTCCCAGTTAACACGTGGAGCTTGACATTAACATGGCATTTACTTTCATTTCCTGTACTAAAGTTTGGGCCAGCTTTTATGCTGCTAAATACACAGTTTGTGGTAGCTGCAGTTCAATAGAGACTGAAATAGTTTCTACACAAACTTTTCTTAGGGTACTTAGGGTGGAATGGGAAGTGTTATAGAAGCATCAAACATGAAAAGTGAGCTCTTGGGCCAGCTTTTTCCTTAGTGAAATAAAAAGACATTATTATGTAGAAATATTTATAGTTATGGCTGCATAGATACCCATAACCTAATAGACAACAGTCATCAACTAATCAATCTTCACAAAGGTCTTCCTAGAAAAAGGAAGATTAGATTTTAAATGTGGTTATTTAGTTAACCAAAAACATATTCTTAGAGTCACATACACTACTCCAAGTGATGATATGTTCCAGAAAGCTGAATTTTCATATCTGAGATCATGTTTTCAATTCTGTGCTATTAGAAAATACTTTCTTGCTTTGAGTGCCATATTGTAAGTCCACATAAGCTAAGTCTCACAAAATCTTTGGGTTTAGATCTAGCCAGACAGTGGCATCCTTTCAAAAATGGTCCAATAACAACATTAAAAAGCATTAGAGGATGTTTACAATCAGAACTGATTATCCACTAAGTTTAACTTGACCATTTATATTAATGCAAACCAGGTGTAAAATTATACAATCAAATCCTACCAGTAGCTCTTCTCACTCACTTCACACTATGTAAATTATGGTAACAAAGTAAAAAAGAAAAATTAAGGAAAAAAAAAAAGAGTGATATTGAGCTTCAGCAAATGCGCCAGAATTCTGTAATAAAACTCCTGGTGCTGTTTTGTTTGAAAGACTTAGTTGATAAATTATGAATTGTTTTCCCAAACAAAACAAAACAAAAAAACAGGGTTTTTTACTAATTTGGCCTACAGTCTCTTTTATTTTGCAATCGTAAGCAACTGAAAAATTCTATTGATGATAATGGTTAAAGCCCACAGGGATTTAAGAATTTACACCAGCTTTTCCCATCCTGATTTTTCTTCTTGCTTCAAAGTCGGACGTCTTTAGGAGACCTTTGCACTGATGAGTCCCTGCTGAAGAGACCAGGCTCTTCCCATGACATCAGCCTAGAACAAGCTCCCAATGTCTTTATAGTCTGCATGTGTTGGGAATTATTCACTGCATCTAAATGATGTCCACGATGAGATCACTCTTATTAAGACAAAACTATCAGAACCACCGTGCTCACGATGATTGCAGCTCACATTAATGCATTGAGTGTCTAGGAAAACACACTTTTCAAGCAAGAAGATAAGGAAACCCTGGAGAAACTGAGGAGCAGAGAAACTCCTGACAGCTGCAAAACTGCATTTGAATACTGAACATTGCAAATTGCAGGTCTTTTCCCTGCCTTTCCACCAAGCAGTGCATTTTTTAAGAGACTGGGGGTTTTCAGCTATGATTAAAATATTGAGAGGAGCTTCTGCTAGAACATTACCTCTAGCAAAATCTATCTCCTGGAAGACTTTTGAAGGCAAGAATTCACTAACAGGCAAATGAGGTTTCCAGTTCTTAGACTGCACAGCTCAAATACAGTAGAAACTCACTGCCTGCCACTGTTCCCTTAAAATACTTTTCTCCATAAATCTGCATAATAGTCTCTGAAGGTTTTTGTGAAATTCATCAGAAATAGATACATCAAGTAGGATTTCAAAGGAAATTATTAGATCAAATCCTGTGCAAATCAGTCTATTTGCACATTAGAGGGACATCTGACCCACCAGAGGAAGGAGCCCTTCAATCTGGACAGAAGACACAAATAAATAAGGAAAATATGACATTGTCTGTTATAAGTGTAAGGAGAAAGACTTCTCTCATCTTCTCGTTCTCATTTTAACTTGCAGTTTTCAGACACATTGCCAATCATTAATTGCTACTCCTGCTGAACAACTTGTGAAATCTCAATAAATTTCTAAAGAGATGTTCCCAGGAGACTGCTTAGCCCAGAGGATTAGTAAAGAGAGTAGAGCAGTTGTCAGTAGTACTTTCAGTTCTGCTTCAGGGCAGAGGGCTGAACCCAGCAGACTAACTTATTTTCTATCTCAGAAATCACATCCAAAGACCGTGCCTGCAAAAAAGAAGATTGCTCTGGTCTAGTACCTGAGACGGAGTCAGGATCTCTTCTGGGGCTGCCTCCACCAGCCTTAAAGCCACTGCTACTCTTCTATAATATCTTGCCATACATATATTAACAACAACAACAACAAATAGTAAAAAACTATAAACTGCTCCCTGGCATCAAAATAACCTGATTTCTATCAGGTGTCACCTCTCCATGAGCTTCCCTCCAGTCCCAAAGCTAGGGACACCCATTCCACTGTGAAAAAATTCTGCTAAAACAAGATTTTGTGACCCAAAAAAGCAGAAGAGCCAAAATCTGCTTCCTAAGAACTTTTGATGACCTTGCTTGGAGAAACTCTGTAAAATTCCATCTCTGCTGCCTGGGAAATCACAAAGGATCCTGGCCCATTTTAAAAAAAGCTTGTGAAAAGTCAGTCTGCCCCTGCCAACAGCATAACTGTTATTGTCAGTAATTGCCATCGAAGAGAGAATCCCCAAAGAAAGTTGGCAATTAGGCTTAGGAGAGCTCAGAATGATGTAATATTTGACAATAAGCTTTTGACTTAAAACAGGTAGTCCAATAAGCTGAAAGTACATTCAAATAAAATATTTTATAGATCAAAGGGGTTTTCTTTCTGACAAACTTTCAGGTGCCTCATAAACTCCTCAATTTGAAGATTTGACTGCTGCATAAGAGATGCCAAACTTGGGGAGGAAATGAGAAAATTTGACATAACTCCTTCAAAACGAACTTTCAAGTAAGTTAAAACAGATTTTGTGCTCTTTTTTTCACCTTTAATTCTGCCCTTTAAGCTAACTACTTTGGTTATGCTTAGATCTTTTTCCTCCACTATAAAATCTCATTAACTCCTCACTGGAAACACATCTTCCACTATCCTAATCAAACTTACTTTTTCCAAAATAATAAATAAAATAGGGTAAAACCAAGCTTAAGGTAGTGATGGAACTCTTTTGTGAAGTGAATAGGTGCTGTCTGTGCCAATACTGTCTGTTTAATCACAGCCCAACATTTTAATTATGTATATAGCCATGGATTTGCTTGCATTGGCTTAATTATCCTGCATGATAATATGAACAAAGGGCCTCTGTTAAAGTAATCAACAAGAATTTTAGCTGGCTGAGTTTCCTCAAATGTTCCAAGAGCAATGAAAGATCTGATCATTAAGCATTTACTGCCCCTGAGAGCTATTTTAAACCTGTTCCCTTCATATCACAGCTGGCCTCAAATTCTTTTTATCTGAAAGCCCCAGTAAGACAGAACAAAAGAATGTTTCTCATTTGGAGGGAGCTGTCTGTGTCATCTGGGTGATGTTCACTAGCAGGAGATGTCCATCTTAATGAGCTTTTGGCCAGGAACAGCGCTGCCACTTTCTAACTTTTGTCCAGTTCACAGGGCTCCTGAGGCAGGCCGAGCTGGATGTGTTAGAATTGTAAATGAGCCCCAGAAGTGCACATTGCCCGAGGATCCCACAGTAACAATTAAGCAATAGTCTCTGCTCTCGGGGGCCTCTCCTGTGAGATAATTGACCCCCCGGATACGGGAGCTATGCAGAGAACCCACGCTGAAGGTGAGGATGCAGAACAGAAGTGAAGGTTCATTATCTCTCAATGAAAGGCAAGTTAGCACCAATGGGAACTGGGTTTTAAAGGACCAAAGAGTTAAAGCTTTCACTTTTTGAAGGATTTGCCATTAATTTCTCCTTTGCTCAACAGAAGCTGACTGTTTTGAAATACAACCTGTTTTAGTGGATCCCAGGAATCAGGTAAGTGGCAGCCAAGCAAACACTCCAAGCCTCCCCACATATATGGAAAAAGAGAGTCCAAGAATCCTAGAAAGCTGTACGGAATAAGACAAAATAATAATAAAGACACATGTCTTGGTTTAAAATCTAAATATTCCGCCACTGTAAAAGCTTTGCATGTAAAATCTGGAAGCACAGGAAGAAAACCAACAGTCAATGTACTCCAACAGGAGAGGATCTCTGTGAAGTCCAAGTTTCTGCTCCTGCTTTCCTCTGTAAGTCTCTGCCATCAGATCCCAGTGCCCATCACACAGAACCTGCTGTCACGGAGGTGACACACACCAGCAGCGCCCATCCACGCCACATCTCAGAGACTCAGCTCACCTGCCCCACCGAGATCAGAGATGGGGGGAAGAGAATTACAAAAGTCATCCAGTACCACGGTGGGCATTTATGTAATTTCTGTGTTGAGTTTTTATTCAAACATTCATTTTCTCAATGAAACAGGAACCTTCTTATCAAAATAGACCAAAATGCTTGCGATAAATCCAACAAGAAAGAATTCAAGAAATTCTAAAACCCTGTTAATTTATTATATAAGAGAGAGATTTACTGGGGGGAATAGGGGGACTGCTGTACTTGAAGGCAGCCCTGTGGGGTATATGTTTCATCCATGTGACTGAGCAGAAGCTGCAGCACTAGAGAACCCCCATGTCACCACCACAGCTGATTCAATCTCACCTTCACTATGATCAATTTGATATATCTCCCGTTTTGTACAGATTACTCCTGAATCTGTGTTCTTGTTTTGCACTCAGCCTGTTGTGCTGCCCAGCAGCCTCAGCCCCATTTTCTTCACCCTCACTCCTGCTAACAGGCTTTATCATTTTCCCTGGGCTTATCATCTCTCCTTGCTTTTCAATTCCTCTGCCCTTCAGACTGCAATGTGCATTCCTTTCCAAACATCTTATTTATGCAGCTGATCATATCAGTGAAAAGGCAGTGGTGATGGATGGTCTTTTAAAATAAACTTGTGCCAAAAAGAATGAGCTTAGCTGAAGGGACAAAGTATGTAGTGTCACACCGTACAGTGGGGAGGCACCAGTCACATAAATCTGTCCTGCTCTTCAGGAAAGTGTCTCGAGGTGACAGTTATATTGCTGACAAGTTACATCATTAAACAAGATGATAATAAATATGTATTTTTCAATTCTCACTCATTAAAAAAGTCAAAGCCATTCCAGAGCTGTCTATTCCCAGGATCTTACTTGCTTCATCTATATTCTAGTCCAGCCCCTGAAGGTTTTCCCTTACCTAATCTGCATTTTTCCTCATTATTTTCTCCTTCCACAAATTCAATTAGTTTTGGCCACCAACTCAGAAATGCCAAAGGCTATAGGAGAACAGTGTGGGGTTTTTTCTCTCATCTTATTGGTAAGGGCTGATGTTAAAAAGGATTATCACCTTTGATTTGGGAGGAAGCACAATACCAGTCCTCTGTAGTGTGGATTTGTCTCAATACACAGCAAGAAAATCCCCAGGACAACAAGGTATGGATGTGATGTAAGGGTCTCACTATATTTAAATCAAACAGTTACCTCCAGGATCTGTGTGCACCCCAAGATCTTAACAAAACCATGCCTTTCTCCTTCTTTTATCCAGAGAAGACCAGCAAATTCAAAACTGGTAAAAAAGAAAATCTCTTCTGCCAGCAGTCTTCAAAACCACTGTGGCAGGAGACCACACACAGGGGTCCAGAGTGTTAAAAATAGATTAGAAACTTATGTGAAGAAGAAAATCAATATTTAAACCCCTAATCATTTTTATAAAGTGACAGGGAGAAAGAAGAAAATCTGCCTTGATTTCTGGCAGTATGCAGTGTTAGCATTCTGGCATCAGTTTCCATACACACATCTACCAAAATAGAAACAACTACCATTAAAACAGTTTTAAAAAAAATAAACTTGCTTTCACTACAGATAATAACACTTCTCCCCACCCTGAAAAAACATCCTTTTATTTGTCAAGTCAGGAAAAAAGGTCATGATAGTTTTCATAGAATTTGGATGATTTTCAGCCAGCTCCAATGACAAATGACAGCTGAGAGCCTTAAAGCTCTTAGAGTGTAGGAGGAAGGGAGAGCTCTGCACTGAGGGATTCATGCTTTCCTGTATTTGCATTTCTGTATTATTTCTATTTTACATGTTTATAAAAGAATTTATACACGTAGATCTCCATTCCTTAATTCCTGCCTGTTTTCAGGAAAGTTACACCTCTGTCTCTCCTGCCTGCCCTTCCAGTTCTCTCCTAATATCTTGTCCATCTCCATTAATTTCTGAAAAAGCCCCACCTGCAGTTTTCTGACAAGAACAAATAAATTAAAAAAGAAGATGTTTTTGAGAAATATTACATTCATCCTGCCTTTCTCCACTTGGTTGTCTTTTCTTACTGCGCTGGTTTTGGCTGGGGTAGAGTTAATTTTCTCCCTGGTAGCTGGTATGAAGCTGTGGTTTGGATTTCTGCTGGAAACAATGTTGATAATTCAGGGATGTTTTCCTTATTGCTGAGCAGTGCTGACACACTCAAGGCCTTTTCTGTTCCACACAAGGGAGAGGCTGGGGGTGCACAAGGAGCTGGGAGGAGGCAGGGCTGGGGCAGCTGACCCCAGTGATCCAAAGGATATCCCAGACCAAATGGCACCACATAAATTTGGGGGGAGAAAAAAAGGGGGGGGGAAACACAAACACACACCTGAGCTGCCTTCTGGTATGTAATGCCAACAGACAAATGGACCCTGGGCAGCAATGAGCTGCAGGAACCAGTTATTAGGAAGCCAACCAAATGCCAAAGATTTGAATTTATCTCCCAGTGCAAAATCCAGCCTCTGCATGGAGCTAAACTTGAGTAGCACGAGACAGAAGCATTGCCATGCATAAGCTCCAAGCAGGATCCTTCCTGGCCAAATGGTTGAAAAAACAACTCTGAAAAAACAGTTTTTGTAAAATCGTGGCTACAGAGTTCACTTATGGACTGTTGGAGTAGCTGCTCAATCCAGCTGTGAGATTCTACCAACAATTTCCTCCTAAAATGAAGAGAAGACCTCCATCAAGCATGGTCAGGTCCATTCCACCCCAGCATGAACAAAGCAGCAGAGCAGAGTAAGCCAGAACAGCGTTCACAGGGGTTTTGTCCTACACTTTCAAACTGTGTTGTGATTGTGCAGATTCAGTCACCTGGCAGAAATCTCAGAGCACCTGTTCTTTAAAAATTAGTCTTTCCCTGGTATCTAAAGCTAGACACCCAAAGAATAAATAAATCTGCAGCCCTAATATTCAGCTTCCTATTTTCACTAGTAGCAGCTTTTGCAAGGATAATTTAATTCTTCTGTTTCATCTAGTATTGCAGCTTGTAAACCCCTTTGAGGATCCCTACCAGGAATTCATCAGCATGAAGGATATATACTTGGAAGATCATAATCAAGTCAATCAAGGGGAGAAATTCAAAAGCTTTGCCACTAAAGGAGTCAAACATAAAAGCCTCCCTGGGGGGGTAGAGGTTTATGTACCATGCCTGGCCTATGTTAAGAAAATTAAAACTCGTTTCACAACATAAAAGAACCAAAGTGTCAAGTCACTAAAACCAGTTTCCAGTACAGGCGCCCTGTTTGAGACTGGTTTATGAGGGAAATACAAATTTATAATGCATTTAAAGAAACACAACTGACAAAAACATAACTAAGGCATATACACAAGGCAGACAGCACAGAACATAAATTAAACAAGGACAATTTAAAGGCAATTTAGCAGCCGTCCATGTTGCTATAACGAAGAACACTTCTGTTTATATCCATGGCAAACTTCTTATTTTTTCAAAGGAAATGTTTGCAGAGCGGATTCTTCTAAGTATCTGCCTAACATAAGAGTTGAGGCTTGCTTTATTATTTCCCAGAATCTTTTCAGATAGGGTAGCAGTGCTTGAGAAAGGGAATCCAGACTGCTGCTGGGGATGGGTGTCAATGAATGGAAAATGGGTTTGGGTTTGCTGCTTTTTGGTTCTGTTGGAGAAGGTAATTCTCCTCTTCCCTCCTGCTCACTCAGCAATTTTGTTTTGAAAGCCTGCATATTTAAGGCGACACATGTTCTAAATCCATCTTTCAGAGAAGGATGGAAAGAAATGAGTTTTCTGAAGAAAGCTGTCAGTGCTCTCCAGAAAAGCACGGGGTATAAACTGATTGTTACAGGGCACATGTCAAAAAACAAGGTATCATTTTCCCTTGTATGCAAAAATGATAATCCACTAATCCCTTTGAAACGGTGTCATTTAGAGGACCCAGCAGAAATGAAATAGAAACGTGGCTATATAACTAGGTAAACATTCTGTTGCCTCCAAGAAGAGCCATAAAGAATCTGGTGGAGATTTTTCAAAGTTGCCTTAGGGGCTGGATGTCTAATCCCCATTAAAATTAACAGAAACTGGCTCCTCAAACCCAGTCAATGGCTTTGAAGAATGAGCTTTGTGGGGGTGATGTGTAGTATCAAAGAGCACGGATGAGTTGTATGGTTCCCTGCATCACATGGGAGTCACTTGTATGTTTGTTTGAAAAGAAAAACGAATTGGGGGAAAGGAGAACAAAAAACAACAGTAATAGTAACAACAGCAACAATAATAGAGATTGAACTAAAAAGCCAGATAGAATTTCCCAATGGACTTTAATAACCTCAAACATTGTGGAAGGTTTTATAAATAAAAGGTTTTATGGAATTCTCTGACTGAATTCAAGATTCAGATCTGTTTGGTATGATGATACAATTTAGCAAATCATTGGAAGAACAGTTACCCATTTTTAAGTTTGCTCATTTTCACTATTTTAATCTCTTAAGGTTAATGACAAGTTATTAGACAGTCATTAGGAAGAAAAAAATGAAAATCTGAATGTAAATGGTGAGAACTTCCAGCTATCCAAATGACAGACACATTAAGGTTGATCTTTATGAACTTCATTAATCATAAACACTTTGAAATAATTTCCACTAGCTGAACTTTAAAGTATTTCTAATTTAAGACTGGTCTTTTCCTCAAATTATTGCATATGTTGGGAACTACTGCTCTTACTATGAATCAGTAATATCTGCTAATTGGTAATATCCATAAGAAAGAGAGTGGGTCTAGATCATCTTTAAGGTCCCTTCCAACCTAACCCATTCTATGACTCTGTACCAAAACTTAAAGATAGCAACCTAAAAAATTATAAAAGGAAAATATTTAATGCAGAATAACAATCACCAGAACTTACAGGCACATATAATTGAAAAAAGGTTAATTTGATTTACTGATATATTAAATAAATGAATAAAAATGTTAACAGTTCCACAGGATTGGATCAACAGTTCACATTTAGGAATTTGTCATCATTTATTTAGGTGGGATTCCCAAAAAAATACACATGGGCATCATATGTGGCCATCACATTCTCCTCTCTCCCTGAATCCACCTGCAGCAGCCTTTGGCAGTGCAAAACGAGAAAAACGGGTGTGGTTTGAAAAAAAACTCCAGCTCTCCCAGCACCACTGAGAGATTTAAGATGAACTCTCATTTAAAAATCAAATGCTTTTACTTTTTTTCACAGGAAAAACTCTCCTCTGGAAAGACTCCCCCAACAAAAGAAAAAATTACTAGCTTTGAGATTATGTACAAAGTCTTGTTCTTTTAGCCTCTTTCAGTATTTGGAGGTGGTGTTTGTTGCAATGCAGAAAAACACACAGGAGTTGAAATGAGAACTTTGACATTAAGTTTCCCTTTCAACTAAACAGCTCCTGCCTTCCAGACAACTCACACTGGGTTGGGAGCATTTCACTCAGCCTTTCTCCTGACCTCTGGCTTAAGGAGTTTTATTTCTACAGAATAAAATGAGAGTAGGTCCATTCTTAGGTGCCAAATTGGGGTGAAAATCACCACAAAAACATGAATAATGCTCAACATCACCAGAAGTAAATTAAGTCTAACTAAACAAGCCATGGCAAACAGAGTAAACTCACACTCCAAGGTGGACTTTCACACAGAAGGCAGCTATAAACTGAGTGTGGCCTGCAAATCCATCAGCCCCCTGCCTCTACCTAATGAGACTCTTTTCTTTATTGCATTTTTATAGACTTATAAAAGCAGCATAGGATGGATTATATGGGCTGTCTGTCTACCCTGTCCATCTGTGGCTCTATTGCTGTTCACTCCCACGGACCAGGATAGTACCAGGGGCTGGAGCTTAAATACAGAGGTGATTGAGAGACTTCTAAAAAAATTACAAAACAACAACAGACATACAACCACTGCCCCAGCAAAACACTGATTCCAGCAACACCAGTTTGTAACCAGGACTGTAAAATCAAAATGAGTCAACAGGAAAACTTCTCTACAAATGCTGCACAATACTTCAACAGCTTTTGTGTGAGACCCAGGTGAATGTCAGTCCTAATTCATGTTTAAAACAGACAATTTCTCAGAATTCTAAATGGAACATAATAATTTTTTTTTAAAAAAATGGGTCATGTCTATTTGGATAGACATATTTCAAAGTTCTAGGATAATGACTTCATTTAATATGCATTACACAAGACATTTTTGGAGCTATTCCCATAGAATCAAAGCCTTCCTGTTCACGTAACTCCATTTTGCAATTCTTTATTTTGTCAGTGTTGCTGTAAACAATGGGCTGCTCATGGCAGGGAGGGGAAAGGAGAGATGTTTTAAGGAAAAATCATCATCCCTGCACAGAATTTTGTAGTTACATTTACCAGCTGTGTAAGTGTTCTGATAAACTCCCAAAAAGGGTCACTATAAAGCAACACTCCTTTAAAGTTTTAATCCCCATTAAAGGAAATTATCTGGACTCTCTCCAGAAACATTTTGAGGGGGAGAAAGGGGCAAAAGCTTCCGCAGAAGATCAAATGTTGTTGATTATAAATTCATTACCAGCATAGCTGCTAACTTCAGTAAATTAACAAGGAACTTTTATTATATCCAATCAAGCTCTTGTTAAAGATAACAAGTTCTTTTCATTCCTTGTATATTTGTACAACAGTCACTTTCCTGGAACTCATCAAAGCTTGTTGCAAATCCATGCAAAAGTACCATTCTCTCTTTTAACTTCTTAAAAATAATAATGAAACCTTATGATCACAGTTGCACTGGTTATGTTAAAATATTTCAAAATAAAAGATTGGGAATTACAGAGAAATCTGCCCCAGTACCAGCAAAGAGACTGATATTCCACAGCAGAAGGGTCCTAAAATGATACATTTTTCACACTTGTTTTTTTTTTGTTTTGTTTGTACAGAAGAAGCTTTGTTAAGCAGTCTTTTTAGGAAATCTGATGGTGCAACAAAGATCCATTATGGTTTCTCTTTAGAGAAGGCATTCACTCAAATATTAATTGCTAAAAAGCTATTTTACATAATCAGTTCAACCACGTGATTATGTTAAGAATCCTGTCTTTATCAAATAACCAAAAGTGGGAGGGAAGAATGTTTTGCTTTGAAGCTTTTCACTAATAATACATTTTACAGCAAGTATTTTCTAAAAAAATAACTACTTCAAAAGCAAATATCTTGGTGACAGGCTGTTGCACTGAGATCTCTTTCTTACATGCCATGCTCTAAATACATATTTTTCATCCATTTCATTTGTCTGCTGTCCAAGTTTACCAGTGATGAAAGAAACCTTTCTGGAAACTATTTAAGACAGTTCCAATGCCCACTGAAATCAATGTTTAGACTGGATTAGTCTAATATGAGAAGTTTTCATAAAAACTTAAAATTATCCCCACAATTAAGTATGATAAAAGCACACAAAATTGATGAGAATCATTTCAAAAAAGGCAATGCAAACCAGTTTTTCTCAGTCCCACTCTCCTAGCAGTACTAAAAGAAAATAAAACCTAATGCATAAACTGTGCCCTTTTAGGTAGGACAGCTAAAAATCCATCTAATATACAGTAATGTATTTCCCTAATTATAAATGGTTTTTCCAACAGTCAATCAAGTTGCTTATTGCTTATTATTAATTTTGTTCAAAACTCTTTGTTCTAACGAGCTAAGTAGGAGCTTTTACTGCAAGTGTAATTCTTTTGTTTATTTCTTTTCCATTTTTGTTGGCCAAAATGAAACAGTCATGCACAGATAAGCTGAGCATGAAGATGGACATTTCTTCTCCTCCCAGTAGGACACAAGTTGTGTCTGGGCAGCTTTCCATTGTCTCGTGTCCCAGCACAGGAGTGTTTAAAAATCCTCTGGAGCAGCATAGTCCAAAAGTCAAGAGGTGAAGCAGAGAGAGCAGCCACCTGCAGTCTTTTTATTTCTGCACGATATCAAATACATCCAACTTAATGTCCAAATGTTCTTGGACAACTCCAGCGTCCTGTAATTGCCATGTAATGTATCCCTCCTCTCCCAAGCAGCCTAAGGTTCATTGGCTCTGATTAGATAAAAGCAGTCATTGCTACTAACTAACATTCTGTAATGAGTGATGGAAGGCCTACGGAGCAGCACCCTGGTTTGCAGCATGAGCACTCATTTGACTCAGCAGAGGCAGCGCTCCATGCATTTACACATCATTAAATAGAAGCTAAAGCTTCTACATACTTTCTCTTTTCTTTGTTTGCTTTGTTTCTGCACTTGTCTTTCATCCCATTAAAATCATTGGCCAAATTAGTCACTCCTATCTGTTTTAATAATAATTTCCTAATTAACCAAATGGAAAAAAAAACCCCAACCAAACCAGGATATTTCCAATTCCCTAAAACCCAGCTCTTACCCACCCACTCCAACATCTGCAGATGGTAAGCACAGTCCATCTCTTCTTTAATATCAATAATGTTCGCTGCTAATATCTACATACAATCATCTTTTGATCTATACTGGGACAATTCGTCTGGCCCAGTTCTGCACTCATTGCTCAGGGAAAGACAACCCTTGAATCAAAGAGAACTTAGTTCAATTAAAGGCTAGAGGAAAGGGTTTTTACTTTGCTCATGGCACTAAGTGCACTGGAAGAGTCCCATGAAACACAGCAGTGTTATGGGGATATTTGTCTCTGCATTCAGCAGCTCCATGGGTCAGCCCTCCTTCAGTAAAGCAACTCAAGGAAATACATGAAGAGAATTTTTGTGGAGCTGACAGGTTTTAATAGGAACTGGTTATGTTCTGCTAGAGTTTCAGTACCTTACAATTTTAGAGAGGACATAATTAAGCAGTGATAAAGTGTGAGAGATATTTAGGACTGTCAGTCTCAAGCATTTCAAAAAACAAGTCAAATCCAAGTACACTTTCTCATTGACCTTAGACTTTTTAAAACAGATTTTAAGTCTCTGAGGTTTGTGTTTCCGTGTTTTTCTCACAAGGGGCTTGAGAACTTTTTTGAAAACCAAGAATTAAATTATTCTAGGAGCTGAGACTTTAGGGAAAAAAAGCCCTGAAAAATATCAAAAAGCCATTAGTTATTTCTGTTGGGTTAGGTAGTTTAGTGACCTCGTTCCCTCCACAGATGTTCTTTTGAGGAATGTCGCTGCAACCATTCCAGACAAAAGAGATACAAGAAAATTTGGGGGTTTGTGACCAAAGAGAGGTGATTGCATTCAGGCACTGAAGGCTGAGACTGTAGTGGATGGTTATTCCCAGAACATGCAATTAAAATGCAGCTGTTCATTAGGAAAGCGATACACTATTCTTGCATAAGTAAGGTGTGTCAGGAGCAAATAAAGGGGTCATTTTTGGTCCAAAGCCAGTCTGTGAATAAATGCTGGATGGGAGGTTTGATATACAATTTCAAAATCAGCAATAAAGAGGCAAGACTTGAACCAAGAGCAACAACAAGCCTTTGAAAGTTGAAAACATGATGTGGGAAATATCTTCAAAAATACTTTCAATAGACTCCCCCCAAAAAATTCAATACTAGCAACACTTACAGTGAATTTATATAGTTAAAGCAGCATGTATTTGTAGGAACTTTCCTTTCTTGAAATAAATACTAATCCCAATGGGGGCTGATCTGGTTGTTAGCTAAAACAGGAAAAGAAAACCACTTGCTGCTATGCTTTTTATTAGTCTTATTCATCAGCGACTCACAATCCTCTGAATGTTTGTACCTGGGGGAAAGACATCCCCATGTTTGCAGTCCGGTATTAGCAAATTCTCAAAGGGTGCTGTATAATCCAAATTTCACAAAACCTGGTCATGCAGGATTCCCTGTTCATGGGACACAAGTGGCCGTTCTCCCAAGATCTGTGGATTTATCCTTTCCAGTCTGGGTTCCCTCACTGAGGTAGCAGGTGTGGTTTTGCATTCTTTATAAAAACTCTTTTTGACTCCATAATTCAAATATCCATCAGTATGTTTAGAGAGGAAAGATTGTTCAAAACACCCTCTTATAGTCTGTGATAATTACAGCTCATGTGCTACAATGAAATCCATTCGTAGGCATCAAAACAAAAACCTGACTTTAGAAACCATCAGGCACCTGCATCTTACATTGGCTTCAATATATTTTGCAGGCAGTCATTTCAAATAAAGACTTTCCTCAGGTGTACACAACTCCAGTCAGCCAGAGTGCCTTCTCTTCTGAGTGCTTTTCAAAAGACACATGTTGAAAAAGCATGTTCCTTCCTCCTTTGCAGTGAATGGATTCGTTGAGGAAATGGGAGTATTAACTGTGATACAGCTACCCTTTTTGTCAAATTCTTTCACAAAGAGATCACTGCTTCTGGGACCCACAGGCCCACATATTATTCACAGACCACACACTGGGAGGAGATGCATTGACCTCAGGTCTGTTACATCACCATTACTGTTACTCCACCCAAGATCTGAAGAGTTCATTTGGATGAAGTGTCAGAAGTTATCAACAGCAGCCATGAACTTGGGCTGATTCAATTTGAAAGCCTAAACAGTGCTCAAGGAGCCAAAGAGGCCAAATTTTCCATAGTTCTTCTACTGGGTTTTTTGGGGGTTGTTTGTTTTTTTGTTTTGTTTTTCTTTTTTTGATTCCTATTACAGAATCCCTATTTTATTTCTCAGTCCCAAGGAAACAAGAGAAAACTTTCATCTGTACTCGTTTCTCTTCTCTGTCATTCAGAAGAATCATACAAACATCCCTTCTGGGTAAATGACATGGCCTCCTGAATTCACAGCCTCACAACAAGCCGGTTGTGAGCAAAGACCACAGCCTCTAGGGCCAGACCACAGGGTTCTCCTTTTGTACAGCTGAAGAAACACAGCAAGTGGGAAATGATCAAGGATTCCTTCACTTGACACAGGGGATCCTTTGGGTGGGTGGATGACAGGGTCACCCACGTTACTCAACAAATGGGCACGCTTCCCACAAACGGCCTGTCAGGAGTTTGAAGAAACTAAATGGACTGGGAGCAGACATAATAATGTAAAAGGTCTTTGGGCAGCACAATAAAGGGCTGCAGCCCAGCCTTGAATGCGTGCTAAATTAGACTAAAAGACAGAATCTTACTAAGCCTGAGGGAACAGAGAGAGACCTGGCCTCCATGTCCTTCCTTCTTCTGATGTACTGATCATAACCCTAACCAGAGAGAGAACTGTGCTTTTGGGTTTTCATTTCTCAACCTACTCAGTCTTCTATGTGCCCACAGGACAGAGTCACAGAGAGGGTTAATGGCTTCACTACAGTTGATTGGTGCTAAAGCCAGGGCAGATGTGGGCTTTAATTAGAAAGCAGCTGCACATACATAAACCACAGCAATCTTAATCCAGAGAGTGACAGCGTGAACACAGAGCTCTTGCAAAAGCACATACCTTTAATCTGCATTTGTCTGTGGTTTTAGGGGGAGGGGTTTCAGCAGAATTCTATGCTCGTAGGAGAGGAGCTTGTAGGAGGGAGAAGGAAAAAGTACGTATATGTCTGAAAATCAGAAAAGAGCACTAAAAATGTAAACAGAAAAGAATAAAAATAGATCAAGTACCTCAGCACCAAAAGAGAGTATTAAGTTTTCTATTACCTTTCACAGAATATATCTCTCCCACTCTAAGCAAGGCTCCAGCTGTTCCCATGGCTTTCCCTTGAGCATTGATTATGCTGGACATCCTGTGAGCCCCCCACAAACTGGTAATTATATCTAGAATTGAGCCCTGTAGGAATTCAGGTACCCAATTTGCTAGGAATACTGCTGAGGAGGAGGAGGAAATCATGAACATCAAATACACTCTGCTAATTTTCCCCACGGTCCACTGGGTCGAATGTGAAGGTTTCCTCCACACTGGTGCAGTTTGTGAAAAACTGCGGCTCAAAGGAAGGATCCATGTTGGGAGAAGTTCTCACAATTAGTGAAAAAAAAAAAAAGAACAAGAAAAGCACAGGGGGAAATCTTGTGTGGGATCTACACAATGTCTGGGCAAATCTGCCTTATTTCTAAATCCACACTGGAGTCCATCACTGGAGTAGCCCCAGTAGACATACACAGACAGCATGACCTTCAGCTGACAGATGACAGCAGTCCAGAGTCTTGGATTCTGTTTAAAAATCATCAGTGATTCACTGCCAAAAGACAGCTCACTTCTGGCCTGGTTCAATGGGGAAGCCACTCAGGCCCTGAAGCTCGCTGGGTAACACAGGTGCCAAAGCAACAAGTTATGACACAGAGGGGCAAGAGGGGAAATACCTAGTAATAACTCCAATATTAACTCTTTTCATTTTTCAGCTGTAATAAAGTGCCTGTGTATCCACATGGAACCACACTAATGAGGGGTCTGATTTCCAGGACCACTGAGTCTGTGGAAACTGCTATATAGAAATCCAGTCTCTTACAAGGGACTAAAAATGCATTTGCATAGCTAAAGTCAGGCCACTGTTCTTAACAAGAACATCTTGGTATTTTGGTTTCCATATCATAACAGCCAGGGAGGCATAAGGCTGATCAGCAAACTGAAGTGGGATTATCACAAAAGCCCAATATTAACTGTATAAGCAAAAGCCAAGGTTGGTAACTTTTTACATGAAGACTGTGCAGACTGAATATTAAAGGGGAAAAGCTCCAGAGGAACTGACAGATATTCTCTGCTGCAGCCACTTGGGGGTGAGAAACAGGAGAAAACAGCTATTCCTTTGATAGACTGATAGGCTGAAACAATTCAGGAAACGACAGTTTTAAATTCCACACAAACATTTCCATACATAACTCTAACACAGGAAATCTTGGAATCATACAATGGTTTGGATTGAGAAGGACCTTAAAGACCATCAGGTGTGTCAACCACATCACTCAGCTTGGTGTCATCTGCAATCTGGAGTATGAGTGTGGATTTCATGGATTTGGAATTCCTGATGATATTGTTACAGAGATTAACAACTCTTCAGAAAGGCAGATGAACCTGAAAGCACTGGTCACCCACACAGCCTTAACTGGACCACTGCTGAATGAAGGCTGTGATTCGCTTCCATTTCATTTGTGGATTTGTACCACATTTCCTTAATTCTCCAAACATCCCAGTGATGGCTGATGGCATTTCTGTACACAGAAAAGTAACTAGTAAAGTATTTAATATATTGCAGCTTCTTCAGTTCAACCTAGCTGCAGAAAACAGCCATTTTCTCTGTCAGTGCTTCCAGGACCAATAGCTAACACCTGATAAAATGTTGGGATACCTCAGAACTGGAGTTACTGGCATAAGAGTGAATAATCTGTGAGTGAATTACAGTGTCTCCAAGTGAAATCTTTCTACTCCAATCTTCAGCTATAAAATAAGGTTCTGCTGTAATTTCCTAATATCCATATTATGCTGCAGCTACTTTTTCATGTATCTTCTTTTGTACAAAGCCCGTTGAAGTGGGGAGTGATGTGAAGGTCAGATTTGTTTTGGAAAAGCCCAAAAGCTCTTTCTGCTGTTATTAGGAGAGCTGAGAGAAGGCCCAGTGGCAATGATATGTAGATAAACATCTGCATTCCTTACATACCACAATCATTTTTGCTTCAAGCAGAACTTCACACTTCCAATGCTAAGCAGATTGTGCATGTGCCCATTAGACACCCAAATGCTCTCTCCCCATTCGGTGTCAGGTATCCATTCGATAATTTGCTTTTGCATTATGAAGAGCCATGACTGACTCGGTGATCCTCTAGATTTGTGAAAGCTCTCTCACATGCTGAGCAAACACTTAGTCCTTTTACAATACTGTATGAGCTGATTCTTTAGTCAAAAATATTCCACTACCATAGAGTTGCATTGCAGAGATCCTCAACTATTTTATGCACTGCCTACTTAAAAAATAAATAAAGATTGAATTTCATTCCTGAGCCCAGGATCCTCTTGCACTATACAAATGTAAGTATTTAATTTGGCTTCCCTGTTTATGTTAGTTTGTTTTAGTTGCTCTGTGTCTTACTCAAACACAAGAATGCAGTATAATTTGACTTACTCAGAACTGTGTGTTTTTGGCTGCTTTTCGCTTCACAGTAAAAAAACCCCAGGTTTTAAAGAAGGTCTAAAAGTGTTTTTTGTTCTTTAGTTGTGAAACTAAAAACTAGACAAACAACCAAAAGAAATTTCATACCGAGAGCCTGCAGATAAAGGCATAGACTTTAAAAATGAACTGTTTGTAGTATTGGGGAAAGGAAGCAGATTGCAGAGACTGTTGCTCCCCCCTGCAGAAAGATGTTGGAGCTTAGAGCAGAGCAGCATAAATTGGTTTGTGGCAGGTACAGGGGAGAAGAGGACAAAGCTACATACCAGTGATGGGGGGACTTTCCCTGGCAAGGTTTATTCCAACCCAAGAGGTCTGGGAAGTACCAAAAAGCTGTTCCAGCTTGCACTGTAGGAAATGGGAGGAAATGGGACTGTTGGCTGTAGAAGGAGCTGCCATAGGTCACAGGAAGTTGTCTCAGCACAGCAGCACCTCATGCCCAAGCAGCAGGACTGACAGTCCCCGTCACTGAGTCACAGAGTCCATCAGGTTGGAAAAGACCTCCAAGATAATCAAGTTCAACTTTGGACTGATCACTACTTGGTCAACTAGATCATGGCACTAAGGATCATGTCCCAGGGATGGTGATTCCACCACCTTTCAGGTGGGCAGCCCATTCCAATGCTTTACAACACTTTGGATGAAGAAATTCCTCCTGATGTCCAGCCTGAACCGTCCTGGTGCAGTTAAAAGCCACATCCTCTTTTTCTGTCACTTCTGCCTGGGAGAAGAGGCTAACCCCTACCTAGTTACAACCTCCTTTCTCAGATCATCAGGGTTCTCAAAGGCATCAGTGGAGCTTAAAGACGCAGGGACAGGATCTGGGACAATATGGAAGAAACTCTGTGACTAATGTTACTTTTGTTACAAATTCTGCCCTCCTCGGGACAAATCCTGCCCTACCCGGGACAAATCCTGCCCTACCTGGGACAAATCCTGCCCTACCTGGGACAAATCTTGCTCTCCTCGGGACAAATCCTTCCCAGCCAAGGACAATTCCAAGTAGAAATAGGGGGTTTTTTTATTAAATACTGATCATAAAACTAAGCAGCCACTGATATCCTCAGAAAGTACCCCGTTTAAACTCAGAGAGGTTACACACTCACAGACCTTGAGGTCTCATGCTCTTATTATTTATACCAGACTGCCCTCTAGCAACGAAAACCAGTGCACAGCATTCATGAAGGGTTTTATCAGAACACAAGTTTTTCCCTTCCAAAAAATGTTTGCTGTTTGCCTCATCTGTGCTTTAATCTGCATTTTGAAGCTCTTATTTGGTAATTTTTCTCATTAGTTTAATAGAAACAGCAAAACTGGCTACTTAATTGCAATGGTTAAACATATTTGGAGACAGCAACTGCTTTATAAAGATAAAGCTGCTTGAGTGATCTTTGCTCTATTAGAACACCTTAATCCCTGATGTATAATTAAATATTCTGGTTAAATGGCTTCTATGATTACAAACAATAAATAATCACAAGGTTTTTTTGTTAAAAGGAAAAAAAAGAGCATCTGAGGGAAAGCACCAGAAATGCTGACAAAACAAAGGTGAGCTGGCAGCCACTGGGCTAAGGGAGGCTCTTCAGCTACCTGCAAGACCAAACTGTTCTTTGAAATGATGCACAGTTGGAAAGTTTTAGCAAAGTAAAGGTCAGATATCAATAGACACATAATTCAAAAGGCAAAGAAATTCGTATTTTACAGAGTATACTCCCTAAGGTCTTAGTGAAAGATCACTGCTGTCATATTGAGCTGAGGAAACACTGAGAAGAAGACATCAGTCAGATACTTTTGACTGCCTGCTTCTCTCCCTGCCACCACCCCAAGCTGAATTCACAGCTGTAGCACCCCCAGGCTGGGGGACTCGAGATGGCCAAACTCACCTACACATCCTTCTCCCCCTCTTTCCTTTCAGTGTCCTTTGTGGACAGCTGAAGTGGAGGGGTTATGTGTACCTGGAATATCTCAGCTGTGTGTTTGAGGAGGCTGTTGTGTTGCCCAAATAGGACAGCAAGGTTGAACCTTACATATCCAACATTAAATAAACACTGGAGGGGTGAAGGTGTGGTAATGTAACTGTCTCAGGGACAGAAGAGTATTGACAATTCGTCTTAGGATAAACTGCTGCCTTGCATCTGCTGTGAACTTCACATTGAACGCAAAGCACTTCCATTAACCTTTTCCCTATAAATTTAAACTTTGGGAGGGGTTTATACATGACACTATTGAAAAGCATGTTGCAGTAGTGGAAAAATATGTTACATGGAACAAATCAGTAGGTTAAAGCCTCCACTCTATTTTTCCAAGCAAATATTCTTTTCCATTAACCATGGCACTGGAATCCTGTACCACAGTCTTTGAGGCTGATTATGTGGAATTGATTTTAAATATTGGTTTTGAATTTATCTTTTTAACTAACCAGTGGGACATTCTTAAGATGGTATTCTTAAATACCATCAAATTGCTTCCCTCGTTTAATATAAATAACAACACTTCTTGAAATGTTCAGCTTCTTGTCCACACCCAGTTTGCTGAAAGGTCAGAATAAGATCACTAGGGATTCACACTGGATAATTTTTCAGCGTGTTATAACCAGCAATTGTCAAATAGCACAGTTAAATTTTAAATAGGGTTCTACAGGCCTCAGGCAAAAATTCCTACGTAAGTCATAAGAAATTTTTTGTGAGAAAAGACCAAGGGCTAAAACTGTTGAAGGAAAGAATCATTTTATGAAGACCTGCTGGCCACTTTACACATTAGATAAACTGGTGTTGGAACTGTCAGGCTGGAATGGAAAAACTTACACAACTAGACCTTATTCAGCTACTGCAAAATCTTATCTCTGGAAATCAAAAGTTTGCATATGTAGGGGGACATCAGAAAGCCCTAGTACTGCAAAAACTATGAAAATTACATTGATTCAAAAGAATGGTTAAATATAGTCCTGATTGTCCTGAGTAAGGTCCTACTGCAATATATACTGATCTTCAGGTACACACTTCAGTGCTTCTGTAACGGAATTCTGCAATGGAATTCTCTTTCACACCCACATCAGTCTGGTGACTCGACTGCACTGGTGGAAACAGGACTTTGTTTCTCCAGATCAACCAGTCCTTACAGACAAAGACTCTGCCACATTCCTGGATGCTCCAGTCCCAACCCTGATGTGCAGACAGATGATTTATGGATCACACTAGACTCAGGGTGGGCTCACAGATCAATCAGTCCTGGTGGCACAGCACTAGTTCCAGGTACTTTGCCACTTCTTTCCAGGGAGATCAAAGACAAAAGCCGGCACTTAGCTCACACTGGGTGCTCGGGCAAAACCTAAGTCATATGATATTAAAGAAATGATTCAGATGAACAAGAACATTCAAATATTTAACTCTCAGGAGCATATTTAGATAATTTAGAGGAATCATGACCTAAAGCATCATGCTTAGCAGATGATGCATTTTCTCCATACATCTATTTGATAAGCACCATAAGCATTAGTGTTCCACTATAAGGACGATGAATGTATGCTAATGCCTTTGTTTCCATGCCAAACCACCCATCTGGTCTCTGCTCAGAATTCTGTCACACTCCTTTCGTTTCACTTTTGCCCTATGCTATATTTAAATCAAAAATACAAAACTATGCATTATCACATACATGTAATTTATGATCTAGACTCTCAGTGTCAATGAAATTCAACAATAACAAAGAGAGAATGGTTTTGAATAATAAGTTTCTGATTGTTTGAGATGCAGCACTGCTTTATTGTGTTTATTGTGTCACTGTGTTGCATTAGCAACCTCTTCGTATCAAGGAGAGACAAAAAGTGTTTGAATTAATTACCTCATTGGTAGGGGGGAAAAGAATCTCATTTTTTAATGCATAGCTCATTCATCTGCTAAGACACAGCCACTAATGATAATCTCATGCTGATATATCACTAGCAGTGCACCATACATGATGAGTTATCTACTAGCCATCATTACTACTGGATTTAGGTTTCATTAATTTATGAAAAAGGTGCCTACAAAGTCTTTTGCTTCAAATATGGGAACAGAAGTTTGCATTAGGAGTTTTTAGAAGATTAGTAATCAGACTTCCTGCACTTACCGTGAAATTTATGTGATATATTTATAAATCAACCCTAGATGTGTGTAAGTGCTTCCTGCCTGTTGTCTGAGAGTGAATGCTGCAATATGAGTCATAATTAATCAGACGATAATTTATGATATTCTACATTTCCTTTCGGTCAGCAGAAGTACTTCAGAAAGGCCCTGCTGGGGTATAAACACAGATGAAATGACCACCCTACTTCAGGGATTGTCTGCTCCTCTAGCTTCTGGGAAAACAGATGGAAAGATCTGATAATGGGCCTTTTTCTCCAAATCACCTACAAAAGAGACCTTCATAGCTGGGCTTTATCAGTTGCCCTTGTAAATGTGCAACTTAAGTTGGTATTTATTGTCACAGGACAAATGCTTAGCTCCTCAGCCCCAGAAAATGTTATTATGAGTGTGAAACTACAGCTACCAGTATATATGAAATACATTCCCATATTCATGGCATCTTCAAGATAAAGTGCTGAGACACTCTTAAGCACAGCTTTGCTGCATCATGTAGACAGTCCTACCATAATGATTACACATCATTATGTTTGAAGCACAGTGAATATTTTGTTCTCCCTATGAGTCCATGATTCTTTTGCACATACCAAAAAACTGATGTTAAACCAAAAGCACATCCTGAATTAATGGTGATATTCAGCTCTTTTCTCAGATGCACAACTGCTTTCCAAAGAAGCAGTTTCTCATAATCCAGTCTCATGTGGCTTGAATCTAAGCCAGTCACAGCACTGAAACTTTTTCCCTTTTCCGTGTCACTACAAAGAAAGCTGAGGACCAGCTCCTAGTCCATGCTGTGGCAGCTTTAATATTGGCCTAAATAGGTTACTGAGGATTACTTTTGGCACTGCTTGGGAAACTTAACTGATGTCAAGCCAATGTACCCTGCTTTCTGCCAACTGCTTCTTGTTCTCTTCTAAATCAAGGAAGTACCATTAAAAAGGGCTGGGGAGAAAGCTGAGGGCTGGGCTAAAGCACGTTACACTCCAGTGACCTGTGTAAGCACAAGGGATCCACAGGGAGGACCTACAGACCAGAACAACCTGGAATAGCTCCTGTAATTTGCTCTGGGCAACATATAGAGATGCCAGTGTCTCCTCCAAGACTGCACCAAACACTCTGGCAAATCTTGACATTTTGTCCTTAAGTCACTATTTGCAGAAAAGTTCCTAAATGTTGTGTTTTCCTTCCTTCCTTCCTTCCTTCCTGCCTGCCTTCCTCCCTCCCTGCCTCCATCCATCCATCCATCCATCCATCCATCCCTCAGAACTTTATCAGAAATCCCTTTCACTCTCTGGGGCCCCAAACAGTTTAAAGTGAATATTTAGCTTATACCCTACACCAGACTGAGCTTTCCAAAAGTCAGAGTTCTGCAAAATATCAGCTTCCTTGACTGCTTTGAAATTTAGCAAATAGGGCACTGCTGTAAAATATTGTCACTGCATTACAGGTGAAAGAAGTGGGTTTTGGATCATATTTCTTTTTCCATCTGTTATTGAAGAACTTTCTTCCACTCTGAACTCTTAAGGGTTAACTGGCTTTGGTTGGAGGAGGGGGAAATCATAGGTCAGCTCATGTTCTGATATCAGTGAACTCACAAGTTACTCCTTAAGCATGTGGTTTCATCCTAGGTTCTTCCTGCCAGCAATTTCTCACTTTAATCACACACCCACAGCAACCCAGATCTTTAAATTCAGCAATTCTTTCTCAGGTTTCAGCAAGTCATTGGCAGCCTGAGCTATTTTTGGGATATTTTCTCTACTGCAGATGCAGCTTAGGAAAACGCAGGGAGCATGCTAAAGACCTGCAGCTATTTCCCTTGTACAATTTGCTCATTTCTCTTTATTTCTCTGTTTTCCTGCACTCATCACTTAAAGGACAATCTCTCTTGCAAACAAAATCCCTGGAGCCTGATTAGAGGGACTGAAGGCTCCCAGACACGGATTGCCTGCCAGCCACAGCACGGTAAGGACATGGACACTTTTGGCTAGCCTTGCATTGCAGCTTTTTAAGCTTTGCTGAACGTTTATTTGTGTCCATCACTTCCAAATCAACACTGCTGGCATGGCAGGCAGTCTCCAGCTCCTGGTCTCCATTTTCATTCCCTAAAATCCTCAGCACTTGTAAGTAACACATTTCTACTCACTGTGTCTTTGTGTGTTCTAGAAATCAATGACTGACACTAATTTTGATCAGTTCCAGGGGTTGGGGACTTTTCTTTACATTTTACTATTTTTTGGACATCTGTAATGTGCAATCCTGATTGAAACTGTGGATATTTTATTGCCTGATCTTCCCTGTTGAAGGTATATTGTTAATTTTGTTACTTAGCTCAGCTAATTATTCAAATGAGGGAATGGTTTTATGCACGGTGGATGGAAATGTTAGAAAAAAGCCCTGCTCCTGCTGATTTACAGTTTTATCCATTGCCTTCCTGTCTTGTGTTCTGGCTCTGCTTTAATACCTTGAGGCTGCCACAGAGCAGTACACTAACACTACAAAGGGACTGACAGCATAAAACCAATGCAGCAGACAGAGCTGTACTAAAAATGACAAGATTTTATCATGCAGTTATTTTATTTGCTCACAGAAATGTACCAAGTAACCTCTGCAAGAATGGTGACATTCCAATTTATTAAAGTACTTCAGATTTAGTAGATTTAGGATGAGGCTCTGAAGGTGGTATTCTTATTTCTGAAAGTCTCTTAACAATTTTTAGGCAATTTCTATGGTATTGTCAATATTGCTTTGAATATAAGGCTGATACCTGAGCTTGGCTCTCTCATCCAGCTGGTAAGGCTGCCTTAGTTTCACTGAAATCGCTGATATTAAATCAGCTGAATGATAAATAGGCATCAATCCTTTAATCCTTAGTTCAATTTTATACCAAATCCCAAATGTTAGTACTCAGGTTGCTTGAAATCTCGAGACTCAACACATTTCCCAGAGACCACAGGAAGAAAGATGGATGTGTTTTAGTAAAAGTTTAGCAAAGCACTCAATTGTTTACTGTTAACAGTGAAACTGTTATGTCTTTAGACAAGTTACAGAGCACACATGTAAAGCTAGATCACGCATTTCTCTCTCAAAAAAACCAATGTTGCTCTCAGCACAAACAGAAGTCAGGTCAAGGAAGACTTACCAACAGGAGAGGTCTGTGCAGAATTGAGTGTTTTGGGAATTCCATGAGATAAACCCAGTACAGGGATTATACCTGTACAGATAACCATTCAAGCGGTGTTTGTTTAGGCTCATTTTAGAAAATGTTGTCCTAAATTGTGCCACTGATAAAAATTTAAAAGACAATGCATGTTTTCACAAGATGTGCAGAAAGGAAATAATCTGGATAATGAAACAACAGATGACATATATAACTGTTTCTTTTCCAAACAAACTGTTGCATACAGGAGCAATATGGACCATGGAGATTAGCAACTCTCCAGACCCTCCCAATTGAGCATACCCTCATACAATGTTAATACACTTATTTTTGGTGTGCATATATACTAAATCAGCCACACACAAGATACTAAAGATTAACTGACTCTATAAATGAACTGATTTATAATTCAGCAGCAGCACGCCATAACTCACACTTGATGATCCTTGCCTAGAAATCAGGATATAAAAAGGGCTAATGGATATCAATAACAGTAATGGCTAAAGTGGAACCCATGCTGATGTAAAGTAAAACTTGTTCTAGAGTCAGAGCATGAGCGAAAAACTTGATTATTCCTCAGAAAATCACAGAAGTGGGTCCCTCTAATTTTAGTGACATCCTCAGGCACACACTAAAATAAGATACTGAGCATGAACACAGGCATGGTAATTGGCCAGTTACATCCCATTCAGCTTACTTGTTTTTTTTAAAGTTTACACTTTCCAATTTTAGCTTAAAAATCAGTTAAGAAAAAGTTAATTGGTCCTGTACTAATCTGCAATTGGCTAGACTAAAAGCACCCATAGTTTCAGTGGCTCCATTGACATGCAGTAATTTACTACACTGCAACAACCTGATCAGATGGCTGAGCCCTTCATTAAAATTGAAGGGACAGTTTTATTTTTCCTGGCTGTCACTTTGCACCAGATTAATTCTGGTTGAGGGACTGTGTTGAAAGAGGAATCAACAAAAAGTGAATAGTAAAAATTCTTCAAGCACTAGGTCTGAATTTTAATAGTCACACAGAGCAGAGCTCTGCAACAAAAAAAAAAGAAGACAAATTTAGTGGTGTGCTGGTGTTTGTTGGGAGACAGCACCAATTTAGAGGAGGAATAACACAGAATTGCAGAAATGAGAGAAAATGTAGTAAGAAATGAAGGTCTCATTGAAGAAATAAGCAAACAAGGGGCAGCCAAGGCTGCAGAACTGTGTGTGAGGAGGTAGGAGGCAATAGATTCCTTCGCTGTCCCCATCAGATATGTCAACCCTTCTTTAGTCAGTTCTCGTGGATATTTCTATAATCTTGCTGATTCTTGGTTGACTTTTGTTTTACTACATATAATGATCAAACTAGCAATCATAAGGAATAGAATCACTAGCAAAGGCACCTAAAAATTATATTTATACTTGAAAGTCCAAGTCACTAAGGCAAGTCACTGACAGATACTAATGATATACAGCAGCTCCTAACTCCAATTTACGCAACATCTTTTCCTCTGCCACGTCCTGATAGTAACTGAAGCCACTAACTTTATCTAACGCTAGATAAAATATACAAACTCAAAGAATATAATATATCAGTGTGGGAATGGTCTACTAAATGTAAATACTGCTTTTAACAAGGATAGCAAATGCAAGTAAAATTTGGCTCTCATTAATACTGGCTCACATTTATCCTTAAATCTCTCATGTTATGACTGTCTTTTTTGACGCCAGACACAGTATTAACCTGTCAGTACTGGAAAGTTGAAGGTAAACAAATCATTTTTATGTTTGGCAAAGAAAAAACAAAAGATCTCAGTCAGGAGGGAGGAAAGAGATTACAATCCCTAAGTATGAGAAAGCCTTCAGACAAGATATTGATCCAGTCATATTTATGTCTAATAATTACACCATTTTAGAGTTAGATGGAAACGAACAATATCTCAGTCTTGCAGAGCATGCTGACATCACATGGCCCCCAGTTTTAGTTCTTTAATGTAGTTTGTCTGTGCTGGTGTTATTAATAGACACACTAAAATGGGAACTTTGCCCTGGCTCAGCTTTGACTCACTGCATGGCCTTGGGCATCACATAACCTCTGTCTCCAGTTCTCCAGCTGCATAATGCATTTGTCTATCTAGTGACTTTGCAGAGTCATGGGGCAAATAAATGAGTCACTTCACAGAATTTTTAAATTGAAATACACTGGCTTCTCTTTTGCACATGTATTTCCTGAATTTTAATATAAACTTGCCTTTTTCATAAAGGCAACTAAAGTGTTTAAATAATCAGAAAGAAGAACTATTTAACACTTCCAAATGAAAACCTCCTTGAACTAAAAGAATAGAACCACAGCTACATAAGACAGCTTATCATCTCACAGCCCAAAATACCTTTATCTGATGCTTTTTATAAAGCTTTTTACTGTCCAGGGGAGAGGGAAGAAAGAAGGAAGCCTAATTTTGCACCATGCAAAGAAATAACAGATTACATGGGTTAGTAAAATCAGCACTGCAAAGTATGGTCTGGGCATAAGAGATGGAAGAATCTGTCAACCAATCTCCATTGTTACACTGGCAGTGAAAAGAGCTGTATTTTTTTGGAATCTAAACTGGCTCTGAGTGCAAGAGACTCATATTCATTTGACTGCACCAGAAGATATAAATCCTCCATGTGGCTGAGATGATTTGCCCAAAGCTAATCAAGTTAGTTATACACTTAGTTAATTTTTTTTCTCTTGTTGTCCACTGAAATGAATCAAATCCTCTATAGAAAATAACTTTTCTGCTGCAAGTCTTAAGGAGAGAAAAACCCTTTCCATCAAGGCAACCCTCGAGGGGATTTTTAAGGCATTGACATGCAATACTGAAGCGCTCATTTGTTTGTACCGGAAGCCTAACCTAGATGCAAAACCGAATTACAGAGTCATCTGGCATTACTTTAACATGCAAAGCAAGCACGTTAATTATCAAAAGTTGAAAAGTTCACCACTGATCATTGCTTCAGTGGATGCTGCAGCTTTATAAAGCCCAGACATCCAGTGAACAACTGATGGCTCATTAGATACAAGCAATTGTATCTTCCAAGGTGCTGCTCTTGGATGCCGACTCATCCATTGCTGTCTCACCCTTTCTTATGACTTGGTTAATTCTTTGCTTAGATAGCTCTCTCTGTTTGAGAGCTTCTAAACAGCAAATCTTGCTGAGGAAGGGAAATTTTGATTTGTGCTAAGTGAAATACTTGAGTCATGTTAGTGTGTAAATCGAGATCAAAAATGCATCTTAATATAAAGGAATACTTATACTAATCCTGGGCTACACGGGGCATACACTGACCAGTGTTGTACTAAGCAAGCAGTGAGCTGTTCCCAAAGTTAGTCCCTTTCAGCTCTGCTATCCAGGAGCTTGGATTTACCAGAGAATGGTAAATGCCATTCCATTGCTAATTATATCACTACAGAACAGTAAGAAAGAATAATATACTGCTCAAATGTATGTAGATATGTTTGTATGCACAACAGGTTCCTGGTCTTGGAAGTACCTTGTCCATTCCACAAGAAATAATAATTCAGAGCTCCGACCTAATTCATAGCTTGTGTCCCCATGGAACTTGGCAACAGGACAAAGAATTTTAAAAAGACCTCTAAAGCTGATCTAATCACTAATGATGACATAATTATTATGACATAACTACAAATTTATGATAAATCTAGGCTGACAATGCTATTTTAGGACAGCAGGTGAAATGAGGACGCAAAAAACCCAAGGTCTAATTCATTCCCATTGTAAATTGGCAGTATTCCCTTTGACTTCAATGAGAGATTTACTTGTTCACTCCAGCTCTAATTTTTAGTCAGCATCTTCCCAATATTTATGATTGAATTGCACCAGCCTAAGAAAGTACTCACCTTTAAACCCAAAGCAAGAACACCCAGAGAGCTGGGGAAAGGCATATTTAGATAGTATATGTAGATTTACTTCTCCTGGAGTAATTTTCCCATATAAAGAGAAAATGGGATTTTTGTTTTCATTGTGACACAGCTATTTGAGAGCTTCAAAACAGCAAATCTTGCTGAGGGAGGGAAATTTTGATCTATGCTACGTGAAATACTTGAATCATGTTAGTGTGTGAATTGCAGTAAAACACAGGATACTCCATCTTTCTGCAGCTGAAAAGGTATCAGGAATCAGGCCAGAGGATCAGTATTAGCCCACAGTCAGCCCAGAGGCATTGCCACAGAAAATTCTTGATTCTGGAGAAAACACTTCACCACAGGTTGGACTATGATGATAAACTATATATTTAAATTCCTTACTGTATTACCAGAGGGATTTGCCACAGCATAGCCCTGAAGTAAAAATAAAGAGAGAACAGAGGCACCCAAGTGGCCCATTATGTCTTCTCAGAGGACAAAACAGTGAATCATTTATAACAAGTTGAATCAGCAAAACCACTGGTTTTAAAGCTTATCTATAAATACATTTTTAATGTGGTTATTGATTGACTATTTAATGATGGTTGGTTAAAAGATGAGGTTGCCCAAGAACTGTATCCATTACTATTAAAGGATAAGTGTTGAGGACTTGTGGATAGGTGCTGTTTATTGACTTTCACATACTGCATAAATATCATGGCCATGTGTCAATGACTCAGGTCAGGGCGTGTTGCTCAAAACTCTGTACAAATGTCAAGCAAGCAAAATTCCCGATTCAGTATTTTATATATTAAAATATAAAAAAGAAATACAAGTTTTATAAAAGCACAGGACTTGAATGGCAGTTTCTGAGCTGCCAGGTTACTTTCAATATTGAAATTTTCATCCAGGGTAACTACTGCTTCACATCAAAAAGGAAAGAAATGAACTGGGCTCCATTGTCTGAATGGCACTGCAAGCTTTTGCCACTAGAGTGTGTCGAGGCATTTGGGAGGAATAAAACTCTTCACGTGCTGCATCATTCAATTCAAACTATTACCAGAGCCCTGGACAAAGACAAGTAGCTTCAATGTGTAATTTTTCTGATTTCCTGCTTGATTGCTAGAACTTGCTTTAAAGATTATACTGCTAAGAAAAGGTCTCACCTCATTAGTCTGCTTATGCTGTGCACAGGGATTTTTAGATGGATGCTGAAAACAGGCATCCAGAAACAGTCCAGCCAATTTTAGGATCCATTACACTGTGCCTGTTTTCAGTTCAGTGTCAATGAAACATCCCTTCCAGGCTAAGACTCTTACTTTGATGCAGTACAATAACCCTGCTATTTTGTATTGAAAAGTCAGCACAGCCAGTCAATGTATGTAAATCTGTCCTTTCCTACTTCCCTCTCTGCTGGATGTCTGCAGTTGCAGTAAAACTGGGGGGGACCAGGGGGAGGGGGAAAGCAGGGGGAGGAGAGCCCACAGACCTATACAAAAACTGCTGAAAATCGGAAAATATACTGAAAATCTGTGCTGAGAATAGAGATGCTCCAGCGTATTTAAAAAAATCAGTTTGAAGAGAAACTATAAAAGCCCCTCTCTTTGATAGTAAAAAAAAAAAAAAATCAGAACAGTTAAAATTAGAAATGCGTAGGCATAAAGCATTTCCAGGATCAAACAGAGTATGTTGAAATGTACACATTTGGTAATGCTAAAAATCAAAATCTGCCTCCATACTTTTCTGAATCAAGGCTTGTCCCCTTCTCTATCTGTAAAACTGCACTGACAGCACTCCCTTCCTCTCTTTTTGCTCACTTCTGTCTCTTCAGATTGCAAACTCTTATTAGCTGTTTCGACTACAAAAGTTCTTAGTAAAAGTTTTTCACTGTCCACAATGTCATCTCCATGCTGAAGATTTTAGCTAGCAGAACAAGCCTAGCAACTTTCCTTTAACAGACATTAAAAACAAAACAAAACCCAAACAACGACCTATAAGAGACAGGAATCCTACAGCCAATCTGTAGTCATTTAATGCTGTGGAGACATGCAGCAGCACTTGATTTCATCACCTGCTTTACTCCTCCTAGGAAAGGTCTGAAAAGCCTTTCTTGGAGACTGCAGCAGCTTTCTGAGCTTCCAAAGGTTGACACTGTTAGAGGGACAATGATGACTGAGCAAAACAGCTTCTGAAATCCCTAAGCACTCACCCAATTCAGCCATATAGGGTCAATGGGAGAAGAGCCACAGATCAGAAGATTCTGCCTTTGAATTGCCCAGATCAGCCTCAGAAAATGAGAGTCCAACAGGGCATCTGGAGTTCTCATCACCAGCTCTGTAACTTTAGATGAAAAATTTGAACATCATGTCTATTTGAAATGAACTGATGGCTGACAAGAGAACAAGGAACAGGAAAGAAAGGAATAGGAACACAAAGTAGAAGGGTAAGATCTGTGCCCAGGTCTCTTTTACTCAGTGTATGCTGAGATAATGATATCTCATGCAGGTATCCCACAGGTATCCCACAATCACATTAGAGTTAAGAGATCCTGCTTTTCATGAACAGCCTGCTGAAATCACAGATCCCTACACCACTGGATTTTTGTTCCAGAGAATCAGAGTACAGCACAGGCAGAGCAGGCAGCAAAGCTCAAGGTCCAGCACTGGCACAGTACAGGGAGGAGCTTCACCCTTGTACACCAACAATCACCTGAGAACACACAGGTCACCTGAAAACTCCCAGGACAGTGTCTCAGGAAGATTTCATAAACACAATCAAAAAAGTAAAGTTTCTTCCAGATCAATAACAAAACGAAAATGTCAGAAAGAAGGAAGCACAAATCTCAGTTCATACAGAACACACACCACTTTTTTTTTCTTTTTTTTTTCTTTTTTTTAAATTAAATAAAATAAAAGCCCAGTCATTTCCATTTGGGGTAAATCTGAAATATTACGTTTAATTAAAAATAAAGTGGTTTGTGACTTTTAAAAAACCACACATATTTTACTTTTCAATTTATATTAACTTGGAAGTGAAAAGTGGTATTTCTGTTTCAAAAGATGAAAAATTCATTTTCAGCATGTTAAGATATTTCCTTTAAAAACTAAGAAAATGTTTCATATTTTCCCTATTATTTCAGTTGAAACTATTTTAGTTCAACCTAATCTCAAGAATGGTCCCAGTCCTTCCAAACCTCTGTTATTCTAAGAATTTAAAAATCATTCAAAATTTTTGTCCACCTCTATTCATAAATTCAAGGAGTATTTTGGCACTGGAGTCTTGGGACAGGAAATACTCACGAGCCTTTGTAAAATACCTTCCCATGTCCCTATCTGATATTCTTTGTATCCTCATGCAGCAACAGCTCTTCCTTCACTGTAGCAGTCCCTGGTTTTCTAGAATCAGAGTGTGAAGGCTGGAAAGTGAACTTGCCGCTTTTATAAAGCGGGAAGAACATCCAGGAGAAGGTATTTAAATTACCTCCCGAGGCAGAACCAAGTTGATTTATGTCAGGGATTATTTTTATCTCTCCAGTCAACTAGAAGTTATGCAGCAAAGCCTGCAGAGGCACGGCCATGCAGCACTGCTGTGTGGCAGACTCTGACAGGGCTGAGAATAAAGCAGCAGGCACAGCTCTGCCCTTGGCACAGCTCAGTGGGAAGGGTTTCCCCAGCCAAGCTCCCAGGCCTGCCCTCTGCTCAGATGGGCACCACATGTGCCCACTCTGCAGCACTTGGACAGGGCAAACCACACGTGCAGATTGCCACAGGAATTCTGGAGGCTGCTGGGTTTGGCTCCTGCCAAAGCACTCCACTCATACCTTGGCACACTGATGAGGAGAAAATGGGATGGTTATGATGGATCCCCGTTCTTCAGTCACACACTGCCCCCAAACATCTCTAATCTGTGCTGAGAGCAGGACCATGGACACCTGGGACCCTTCTCCTTCCTTTTTTTGGTCTGGCTCTGACCCAGAAGTGAATATATTCTTCCATGCCTGAGACCTCAATCCAAAGTGTGTGACCTTTCCACTGATTTCAGAAATCCTTGCATATCCCTGCAAGTATCCCTGCAGAATACCATCAGGAAAACAAAGCAAACTCCCACAAATGTGAAATTACCTATGCAAGAGAAATGTTTATTTCCTCAAGACTTTTTTATCTGAAAGGGACAGCATATTCACAGAGTTTTTAACATGTAGATGCATGTATGCAGTTGCCTGAAAGCACATGATCTAAAACATTAAATCTCTGCATTTAATTTTCATATGTAGGGAAGGAAAATCAGTAAAAAGTTTGAATAAACTCACTCTAGTTTTTAGAATAAAAAAATTAGAGTAAATATTTCCAAGCAGCCTGCTATAATAAATAAATTACTTGGATTTTAAAATTCTCTTGCAGTGGTTGAAATTAAAACACTGCACCACATTTCCAGTGCTAGCCAGCAAGAACAAATTCATTATAAACTAACATAAACCTACATTTTCCTGTACCACTGGTGAACAAGCAGTGATGTGCAAGGTCATAAATAAGAAATGTAAATGAATTTGTATGTTAATAAATGTAATTATGTATCTAGCTGGATTTTAATCATCTAGTGAATTACAGAGGGAAAAAACCTAATTGGATTCTCTGTATCTTTTCTGTTGTGGCTACAAGCAGTGTATTGTACATTTCCTAGCACTGAAAAAGGACAATGTTGGGGATAAAGAAGGAGTTCCATCCACAGGCCAGCAAGTAGCTTGAACTCTATCATGTGCACCTTTTTATCCTTTTTCTTCTTTTAATTTTTCTAAGTAGAAATAATATGTTTTAAGAGATACCCTCCTATCCTTTGAAATAAGTAAAACTGGGGATCAGTGAGATGTTATAAAGAAAAAGATAATTATCAAAATAGTAGCTAAAAGGAATAGTTTAGAGCTACTCACGTACTTCAATCTCTTTAAAATTTCAAACAGCACATCTTCATGAGAGCTAAGAAGAGATTTTACATTATTTAATACAGTGTGGAAATGCAGTGGATATATAGGTTTTCCTAATAAACCTGTCTCTAAGTTCTTGACATTTTGAATCAGAGCAGCAAAAAAGCACTGCATGGGGTAATGCAAAATTAAAAATAAATGTAAAAATCCTTTACATGTTTTCTGCTAAATATACAGTCACAAGCTTTATTCCTTTCTTGGCATGAATGGTTACAGCAACATTATTTGAAAGCAGAACAGAAAGCTTATAGCATATTACAGATATAAATACATATAAATACATATAAATACAGCTATAATACATATAAAAAAGGTTCTGTCAGTTAAAATCCTAAAATTCATACAAGTCCTATATTATATTTCATTGTCTTTTTTTTTCTGTTGTGAGAAAAATTTCATATCATTCCTATGAGATAATGACATCTAATAAAGCAGATGAAATTTGCATAGCAGTTTGCAAGAAAGAGAACTATTTTTTAATCTCCATCTGACATAAACAAAGCTGATAATAGCAAACCTTCTGGTGAATAAATTATGACCAATTACACCTAATTTGGGTACCCTGCTGTCAGAATATTTCGGCAGTAGACAAATGCAATTTGAGTGAGGTTTGTCTCTAGCAGAAGAATCACAGGCTGAGGTCATTTTAAACAAATGTGAAATGTTTGAAATGCAGTGTTATTAGTATTTCAATCACTGCCAATCGCATCTACTTACTATAATTATTGTTTCATAAGATTTAGAACAAGCATGTTTTGCTATCTTCTTCAAGATACCACAAATTGAGCTGATTCAGATTAAGACTTGTCTTATTGTAAGTATATTCTGAAGCCTAGACTTTAATCTTTATAAATTATTCATACCTCCTCACAACTGTACTAGCTTCTTTTAAAAAATAATCTTGTATGGATTTGCCTTATTCTCAGCGATGGCTGTTCCTCTGATTCTCTCAGCCAGGACTCACCCATTCCAAGTCTAAGTCTTTCTACCACTTTTCCTTTCCTAATTTTCCAAAAGGAATTCTAGTGATTACAGCTCTCTGATGTTGAAAGAAGTGTCTAATTTACAGCTTTCTACAAACTTCATGGAGTGAATCCCCTTTTTCCACAGAAGGGTGGTACAAATGCTACCTTAACAAATTAGAAGCAAATATTGGAACAACTTACATACAATCTAATGTGTTGGCAATGAACAGAAACCTATCTGATAAAGTTTGTCATGCCAATTTTTTGCACACTGATGTTGGATGATGACAGCAGAGGCCTTGTGAGTGAGGATATGGTTGGAGAAGTCATGATGTGATACTGACCTGTGGGATTTATCCAACATTTTGAAAGCAAACTGTCTTCTGATGTCTTAACTTTAAAGTGGCTACAGGAAGATAATGCATCTGATTTTCATAAATAGAAAGTACTTACCTTGTCATCATTTGGAGAACTGTCACAGCATTTCTCTTATTGTGCCCTTGTTTGTTATAATGATTACCTCAAATATTGACAACCATAGATACATTATAATATTCAAGGCTGTATAAACAAATAAATATCTTTCTGACAGATGTTAAATGTTTAAAAATAGAAACTTGAAAAGTTTTGTAATAGATGCATAATGTATCAGCTTGGAAAAAAGCCAGAACAAACCCACCAAACAGAAAACCCTAAAATAAATCTCCAAACTTGGATTTATCTTTCAAGGAAAAAAAAAGTTGTATGTAGCATAATTAGCAGGCATGGCTTATCTCCTTAATTATCTCCCAGTTCCTTGAAATGTAGAGTCATGTCTGTTGTGAATGTATGAGTACAAGAGTTCGTAGCCCTCACTTCATACATCACAGAACAGCTTTCCTGCATTGTCCTCATGAGGCCCATAAGAATTGAAGGTCTGCATTAAGGCAATAATTGTAATCAAACCACATTCTTCACCCAGCAATTCACAGGGCTCAGGATGGAGTTAGTGTCCCTGATGCACAATTAGTTTCTCTGATCCACATTTAGCTTTCATCTATTGGATTTTGGTTGGGTATTTCTCACTTCTCTCTGAAGTATCAGCTCAGCCCTGTTGTCTGGACATACATCCAAACTCTATCCACACAGATCAAATTAGAAGTTAAATCAGACAGCACCAAGACTTTTACAATTAAAAGCGATGTAATTCAGCAGTGCATAAATCATATTCTTCCATTGGCAACTATGCAATTCTAAAGCTCAACTCATAATTCTTGTTCCAAAGCAGAGACATAATTTTATCTTCATTTAACAGTTTCTCAAATAATTGCCCACATTTTCCCACAAGCTTAGTATAGTACAAATGGCTTTTCTGATATTTTGATTCATTTTTCCCTGGTAGTAGCAACTGAATAATTGGACTAGAAAAGTGTATGATTATTTTACAGAATTCTGTTTTGATTACTATATTTCTAGTCTTCATGACCGTGCAGCATGTCTCTCACCCTCCACAATCCTGAGACCCTTCCCCCTCTACTTCCTCCCTGCTCTGAACTTCTTGGTAAAGAAGGTAACTCTCTTCTTCACTCCATCATTGTCATTTAGATCTACGTAAGATTTGGGGGCACATGAATTTTGCATCTCTTTGGTGCTGACAGCATTTAGAACAGTCTTAACTTGGCCTACTTCTCATCCTTTTTCTGTGTATGTCCTTGGTGCAGGTAGTACAAAGAAAAGGATTTTACTTATCCCTCTTCTCCTTCTCTGCAAGTTCCCTCGGCTGTTCTCTTGACTTTGTTCTCAGCATCTCTTATTTCCCTCTCTGTCTGGCAGACAAGGCAACCTTTAGGACCCTGTGCCATTAGTGTCATCACAGGGCAGAGGTTTAATTCATGGCAGAGCTGTTTCCTGCCTGCCTGTGAGCTCTATGCTAATGTGACAGCCTGGCAAGTATTTGAGAATGTCACTTCTAGCAAAATAACTGTCCTGAATGGGATTTGTCATATATAAAACCACATATCTATCAACAACAACAAAAAAAATCCAACAAAATTCAACTCTAATACATATTTCAAATGAGATGCCCACAGGCACTTACAACATGAGTACATGTCAGTAGCCATATGTGCTGTAATCCTCCTCTTTATACATAGACCCAGCATAATCCTTTCATGCACCATGTATCTAATCTGTATTCTCTGCTTTGGAAGCAAGATTAATCTCAAACTTTCAGAATTAATTCAAAGGCATTAACTAGCTTTCATATCTTCATTATTTTGGCAACCAAGTAGTTAAACAATGTGGCAAATGACCAAATCATTTGTGGTATCACTTCATTTCAGGTTCTTTAAAGCCCTGCAGCTGAACCACAGCTGGGTACTTAATGCAGAGTTTTATCTTTTGGGGGAATGTTACTTTTAAATGCTTAATAATTATGAATTCATTTGCCATTTCTTTTATAAGCAGGGGATCATAATGAACTCATCTGTTATTCATGTGAATGTCAAATGTGTTCCCACGGGAGTTTTATTCTAATTCACTATTAGTTAGTGGACTCATAAAATAAAATGTTATCCGTTTTTTATTCTGGACATGTAATGCTTGGTAATTGTTCATCAATGGGCAAGTGCAATATTTTTCTTCGATAACTTTCAGTTCTGATTTAACTAGAACTAATGTTAGAGTAAGGGTACCTCTAGAAAGAAAAGTACATGTGAGCCTTCCACTTAAAATGCAATGAATGAGATTATCATAAGCTAGTATTTTAAAAAGTAGATGTATTATACTATAAGCATACATGCTTGAACTACATGGATTTAACATAACAAGACAAGCCATATCCAATATATTGTTTAATGATAGTTCAATGAAAGACATATTTCAGTATTCCACAACAGTTTGCAGGCAGCAACAGAAAATTTAGAGGTGAGAGACTTACAGGTCATGGCAGAATCTGAATGTGTGATGGCATTGGACAGCTGGACTTTGACCTGTGAAAGCAACCACAAAGCAGGCAATAAAAAACCAGAGAATTCAAACTCTTATGTGATTTTTTAAAAAGAGTTAAACATATAGGATTTTTTATTACATTATTTTCAAATTTCTTCTTCCCACTGGGGCTGCCCTCATGAAGTGCCACTGAGGGAAGGAACAATTGGAATGACAAGGGGGTTTTAGGAGCTCTGCTGGCTTTTTGCCACAGAGGGTCACACCTGCTCTTAACTAACATTCAATTTATATTGTGTCTTTTAAGACAATGTAATTAGTGATTTTAGCAGTTCATAGTGCTGAAGGACCAGCACCTTTATGGTAAAACATCGGCTTTTGTCAGCTTTTACTTTGCACAGAAAAAGAGAGAAGTGCAACAAAGTGACATAGGTGGTGATTTTATCAAACCAGAAAGGAGGATCAACATCTCATTCAGGGTGACACGTACAGATCAGAAGCACTTGAGTGTGGGTAAGTAATTTAGGCATTGAGCATAAGGAATTCTGATACTTCTAGGGAGAAAGGAAAAAAAAATACAGTTGATAAATAGCAATATATTACAATACCAAAGATGGAAAAACACTTGAGTGCACTGCTTGCATATTTTTAGAAGCTGCAAAAGTCTACTAATGAACACTCTTTCAAAACAATAGCTGAAATATTACATTAGAGAAATTAAACCCATCCAATATCACATTACTAGATGTTTCCACCTGGAACAGTGGGAGTAGTGCTCAGCCACCTTAAGATTCACAGATTCTTTTATAGAACTGAGAATGGTAAAGGGCAGCAGAAGGATTTGCTGAGTTTTCGCTGCTCACAAAGATTAAAGAAAAAAAGTTCTTCAGCCTCTGGAGAAAAGAACAGTATATCTCATTTCTCTGAAAGGACCAGAGAGATGAGAGCTTCAATGCTATCTGAACAGTGCAAAATACCAGGGCAAGGGAGCATGAACCTCAGCTAAGAACTGGACATCAGAGGAACAGAGGTGGAATTCCCTAATGCCAAAAGCTAGATAATATGTGCAAAAAGATAGCAAAAGCAGCAGCCAGAAGAAATCAAATCATTTCACAAGAAAATTAAATAACACCTGAAAAAGGAAGCTCAACACAGTCTCATATCAAAAGGAAGATGAGAATTTATGCCTGTTGTCTTTCTTCCACGGGAGCATTTTTTCTGTCATCCTCACCAATTAATATTGTTAATTATCAATTGGTACTGTTAACATTCACATCTTTTCTGAAATTGCTGCTCCTTTCATTAACTAAATTTATATGGAAGTTCCATTGTGGTATTTTTAGAAGACATATAAAATCAAGTGCTGGCCCCTTGGCATGGCTAAAGGTTTGGTGCAACTCTTAGGAGTAAGCAGGCTTTTAAGTGTGGTCTCCTGATCAGATTTTAATTCTTGGCAAAGCATCACCATGCATTTTATCTTCCTAATCCACTCATACACCTGAAAATTAATGATTGCATTTTTTCCCTATACACCTCAATTGTTGTGTCCTATTTGACTGTTTCTGAGGTTCATTAGTGGTGTTTGTATAACAGACACCAATACTGTTCTAATTAACTTACAACTCTTAAAGCTCTGACTCTTCAGAATTGAGAAATGCTATTAATACAAAAGGTTCTTCACACCAATGGCAAACATTTTGTGAAGGAGACCAACTACAGACAGCCATGTCAAAAAAATATATCCTAAGGCTTATTATTAATATATCAGCTAGAATAAATCACTGTAGCTCCAGTGACCTCAATGAAGCCATGGTGAATTTATATTGAGAATAGAGCTAAGTAAGCTACATCTCCTTTTGTCACTCTACAATGGAAAAATACATTGAAAAAGGATAGGATATGGCATTAACATAATATTTGAGGAACACTGCAGCTCACAGAATTAGTTGAAAAGAATTCCATTAAAAAGCTGCTACTAGTCTCACCTTCCATTTATTACAAGTGCTTTGAACTTTAGGTTTTTAATTAAATAATTTTTCTGACTCCATTGACACACTTAATGCTTTTATCTCTAGTTCAGAAACTGTTCAGTCCTAGATTATTCATTTTGACAAATAACATTGTAGAATGCATGGTGAATTTTTGCTTTACTTGTTTGTTTTGGAGGGTTTATTTGGCGAGGTGTTTACTTGTTTGTTTTGCTGTAGTTTGGGGTTTTTTTTAATGCCCAGTTTTGCAGAACAAGCTCAGATGGTTTAACAGGACCAAACTCTAAATTCACACTGGAGTGAAAAATGCCTGTAAAACAGTGTAAATTTTAAAATAATACAGATTGGATTCACAGTATGGTAAAATCATAACATAGCCCAAAATATGAAACAGGGCCAGGATTCCAGTAAAATAACATGTGAGGACCTTTTGTCTGCTGGCTGTTATCACATCCGGAGATGATTTTTTGTACAAGATTTTTTAGAAGAAACTTCAATAGGGGTTTGATATATGGAACAATAGCAGGATATGGCCTCTAACTGGTAGGAACAATTGGTGTTCTCAGACATGTGCAAGTTATCTTTCATTAGCTTTGTTGGATTTTGTGCACACTTGCTGGCCTAGATTCAGGGCTGCATCTAATTTCTCCTGGGGATAGCTGAGACACAGAGTGGAAGTGAAGAACAGTAACAATCCTGTCTAAGCAGAATATACTGAGGAAACCTCACATGAGCCTCAGGAGTGGGATAGACCAGTTTGGGAATAATGTGAGAAAGTAACACAAGCAAACCCACTTCCTTTCAGCTACACCCTTCATGCCTTGCAGGCTGCAAAGCAAGGGAAGAGTTGCCTAGACTGGCTCTACAATGGGTGGAAACCCTCAGACCAAAGGAATTTTCAGTATGTAAATCTTCCAGTTTTAGGGCAGGCCCATCCAAAACAGCCCTTTATGATGGGAAGATAGAAAGATAGAATTTAACCTTTGAATTTTGGAAGATGTACATACAGACTTTTCTCTAGAATAGTAACTAACAACTCCATTGACATGCTAGCTGTTTATTCATTCAAATTTTGAAGGGTTTTTTTGTTTTGTTTTGTTTTGGGTTTTTTTTTACAGATTATTTGTAGTATAATATTTCCTTCAGTTCTCAGAAAGTGGAATATTCTGTATTTTGAAAAGAGGACTTTATGTTTCCTTTCCTTCATTGCCTGGCTCTGACTTTTCTACAGTCCCAAGCATGAATGAATTTCCTTTCCATTCAAGGCCCTTTATCTTTCCTTGACTGGTTTTCTTCACCCATTATTTAAAATCCAAATGTTTCTGTGATTTCTTATAGTTTCTCCATAAATATGTGAAATGCTGCTTTAGGCTGCATCTTCTAATTTTTCACCAGCACTGTTTTAGCTGTACCAGGCCATTAATTCTCAATTTTGTGTAGCCACTCCAAGAGGCCACAGATTTTTGTGCAGCCCTCTGATAAACCAGACTGGAGAACTGATTTGGCTGAAAAATAATCGAGGGAAAAGAGTGTTTTTAAACTTGATCTTCTGCCTCACATCTGCACAAACAGCTGCATGAACACAACAGAATGGGTGGGGCAGGAAAGGGAACAATTAGGTGAGGTAGAGCTGCTCAAACCAACATTACTAGTCTTGCAGAAGTGCACATGGAGCCAAACAGCCTAAATGTGCTATTTTAAGTACCCTTTTAAATCCCTCGCCTGTTCCAGTGCCTATTAAAAGAATTGATACTGATAAGGCAAGGATTATATCATTCCTGCTTAGTGATGGAGCCAAATTTTGGCTCATTGTTTCCTTGTTCTGGTTGATTCGTCTTCTAATTAGGTTATAGGAAACATAATGGGGAAACTTAAATGATCTTTTGGCCCACTTGATGACAATCTGACTTCTACTACAGTCAGTGCAAATTTTACCTTGGATTCAAAAGGAATTAGATTGTATCTGTCAGGATATCATTCCCCTCAGATACTAATCATTCTGATTATTTTGTTTAAGAAGGGCAATCCTTCAGAGCATGTTCAGATCACTGAGAAATATCTTTCTGCAAATAATTCTGTGTTTCTTATAATAATTTACAGCTCTTTCGAAGAATAATGAGCTGTGCTTTTTAATTAAAATATTAATTTTAATCCCTTACTTGTAACAAGTGACTTTTCTTAAATCACTGGGGCTTTGGAACATGAGGTGAGCAATAGTGCTGAACAGATGAAGTCATAAAGGAGCTACATCACTCCTAAATTGCATTGACCTAATTGCACAAGCATTCTGATTCTGTTGGTACTGCTGAGGAGTTTGTTTTTCATCTGGAGTTCACTTGGGACATTTGACTGCATATGAGGCACAGCATTGTCATCATCAACAGGAAAGAATCTGCTAAAGTTAGCAGAGTATAGAATGACTTTCAGGAACTGAACACATCCAGGGTACCTTGTAGTACGAAAAGTAAAAGTCCTTGATACCTAACTGAAGCAAAGGACCAATGAAACATGTGCTGCAGTTAACTGAAACCATATTATCCAAAGAATAAATGCTCCTTCAAATAGGAATGGAAAATTTCCATTGAGCTATGAAGAACATTTTGGGAGTCTGTGGTTCTCTCCACTTCAAGATATTTGATAATACAATTGTGTCTTCCTGATTCCACTAGTTTCCACAGTTGTGTTTGTATATTTGTTGTTGTCTTTACACAGAGATTTGGTACACATTACACGCACTGAGGTAAAACAGGGCCACAACTATAAGCAAATACAGCAAAGAACATCCGCAGAAGTGGAGAAAGCAAGGTGTTTCTAATGATTTAGTAATATATTTAGTTTATCCTTTCATTCAGGGACATTGCAATACAATATTTAATCAAAAAGTTATCACTGTTCATTATCAGTAGTCTTGATATTGTATAAGGATATCAGTCCTAGCTCTGAGACTTACAATGAACCTTCCAAATATTTGTTCCAGTGGAGTGAACAATTAATATTTCTGTCTGTATTGTAAGCATTTTGCAATTACTGAACATTTTTATAAATATTGGTGTTAAATAATATAGGATGATAAAAAAAAGAGAAACAGAATTCAACACCTGGAGAAACTATTTTCACAAAAGCAACAGAAGGTGTCACTGCTAACTGATATTAAACAAATGAATCCCTAAGTGGAAAACAGTGCCTTTGTTTTGAAAGAAACTTGAAAGTTGTATGGGAAGGTAATTTGGCTCCCTTCTCAAGTATTCAGCTGCTCCAAACATAAACATTACATTTAAAAATGGAAAAGACTGCTTCACACCATCTAATTCTCCTTTCTGTTTGCTATTATTCCCTGCAGCTGTTTTACTTCAGGCTATGATTCACAGTCAAAGCAAGAGGAGTTTAGGCCAGAGTTTGGACAGAAATCTTGGAAGGGCCTTTTAACCCTTTAGTATTAGAGATCTAGTAACTGGGGATTTTCTCTTCAAATCCATCATTTAAGATGCAGCCAAAATTAATATAACGAGGATGTTGGAGAAACCATTTCTATCAAGAAATGTAAAATTGAGCAGTAGTTTGAGACTGAAGTCTTTCTGCATACTGCATTTCAGCTTGTGTAACGGCTGAATCTCTAAACTTGTGATATTATTTTAACTGTGTGGCAGTCCTCACCCCCTTGTCTTCCTTGATACCGTAGTGTTGCTATTCTATGTTAAACAGCTGTTACATCCCATGCCAGAGATGGCTGCATAACACTGACGGGTGAGGTGTTATTTTCTAAATATACATACAGATTCTGAAGTACTTTATGGCTGTTTGCAAGTCTCTCCATCCACTCAGATACATCTATATGCGAGGCTAACGTAAAACAGTAATATAAAACACATTTCGCCTCCTTAATAAGCTTAATTTTTGGTGTCTGGAGAACAGCAGGAACTGATATCCTTTTTCCTCTGGATTTCCCTTCCCTAGAGGTCCCTCCCGGGCTGCTGGCACCCAGGGCCGTGGTCTCACCGGGTCATGGCTGCTGGCTCTGCATCTGCGGGCCTACGCTCCAAGCTGCTATTTACTGCTTGTGAAGCAATTGCCAAAGCTGTAATTAAGAAAAAAAAAAACTATATAAAATATATATATGTACATATAAAGCCCGTGGCTTTTAGCCATCACGGTTGCATGTTTAATAGCTGCATCCAAGCACTCTCTCCAGGCTCCCAGCCTGGCGGCTCCAACACAGCCCTCCCCCTCTTTTCCCCAGAGAAAGGCATTTCAGGTCACTTGAATTATTTAGTGGGGTGTTTTTAACCATCTCAAGGGCTTTGCTCCTGCCGTGCGGCGCCTGCAGAGCTCGGGTTTGTGGGTTTATTTTTTTATTTCCTTTTTTTTTTTTTTTTTTTT